>OU343160.1:198347906-198365406 GCA_910595825.1 Philhelius pedissequus | reverse complement strand
TATTATTATTATTATTATTATTATTATTATTATTATTATTATTATTATTATTATTATTATTATTATTATTATTATTATTATTATTATTATTATTATTATTATTATTATTATTATTATTATTATTATTATTATTATTATTATTATTATTATTATTATTATTATTATTATTATTATTATTATTATTATTATTATTATTATTATTATTATTATTATTATTATTATTATTATTATTATTATTATTATTATTATTATTATTATTATTATTATTATTATTATTATTATTATTATTATTATTATTATTATTATTATTATTATTATTATTATTATTATTATTATTATTATTATTATTATTATTATTATTATTATTATTATTATTATTATATTATTATTATTATTATTATTATTATTATTATTATTATTATTATTATTATTATTATTATTATTATTATTATTATTATTATTATTATTATTATTATTATTATTATTATTATTATTATTATTATTATTATTATTATTATTATTATTATTATTATTATTATTATTATTATTATTATTATTATTATTATTATTATTATTATTATTATTATTATTATTATTATTATTATTATTATTATTATTATTATTATTATTATTATTATTATTATTATTATTATTATTATTATTATTATTATTATTATTATTATTATTATTATTATTATTATTATTATTATTATTATTATTATTATTATTATTATTATTATTATTATTATTATTATTATTATTATTATTATTATTATTATTATTATTATTATTATTTATTATTATTATTATTATTATTATTATTATTATTATTATTATTATTATTATTATTATTATTATTATTATTATTATTATTATTATTATTATTATTATTATTATTATTATTATTATTATTATTATTATTATTATTATTATTATTATTATTATTATTATTATTATTATTATTATTATTATTATTATTATTATTATTATTATTATTATTATTATTATTATTATTATTATTATTATTATTATTATTATTATTATTATATTATTATATTATTATTATTATTATTATTATTATTATTATTATTATTATTATTATTATTATTATTATTATTATTATTATTATTATTATTATTATTATTATTATTATTATTATTATTATTATTATTATTATTATTATTATTATTATTATTATTATTATTATTATTATTATTATTATTATTATTATTATTATTATTATTATTATTATTATTATTATTATTATTATTATTATTATTATTATTATTATTATTATTATTATTATTATTATTATTATTATTATTATTATTATTATTATTATTATTATTATTATTATTATTATTATTATTATTATTATTATTATTATTATTATTATTATTATTATTATTATTATTATTATTATTATTATTATTATTATTATTATTATTATTATTATTATTATTATTATTATTATTATTATTATTATTATTATTATTATTATTATTATTATTATTATTATTATTATTATTATTATTATTATTATTATTATTATTATTATTATTTATTATTATTATTATTATTATTATTATTATTATTATTATTATTATTATTATTATTATTATTATTATTATTATTATTATTATTATTATTATTATTATTATTATTATTATTATTATTATTATTATTATTATTATTATTATTATTATTATTATTATTATTATTATTATTATTATTATTATTATTATTATTATTATTATTATTATTATTATTATTATTATTATTATTATTATTATTATTATTATTATTATTATTATTATTATTATTATTATTATTATTATTATTATTATTATTATTATTATTATTATTATTATTATTATTATTATTATTATTATTATTATTATTATTATTATTATTATTATTATTATTATTATTATTATTATTATTATTATTATTATTATTATTATTATTATTATTATTATTATTATTATTATTATTATTATTATTATTATTATTATTATTATTATTATTATTATTATTATTATTATTATTATTATTATTATTATTATTATTATTATTATTATTATTATTATTATTATTATTATTATTATTATTATTATTATTATTATTATTATTATTATTATTATTATTATTATTATTATTATTATTATTATTATTATTATTATTATTATTATTATTATTATTATTATTATTATTATTATTATTATTATTATTATTATTATTATTATTATTATTATTATTATTTATTATTATTATTATTATTATTATTATTATTATTATTATTATATTATTATTATTATTATTATTATTATTATTATTATTATTATTATTATTATTATTATTATTATTATTATTATTATTATTATTATTATTATTATTATTATTATTATTATTATTATTATTATTATTATTATTATTATTATTATTATTATTATTATTATTATTATTATTATTATTATTATTATTATTATTATTATTATTATTATTATTATTATTATTATTATTATTATTATTATTATTATTATTATTATTATTATTATTATTATTATTATTATTATTATTATTATTATTATTATTATTATTATTATTATTATTATTATTATTATTATTATTATTATTATTATTATTATTATTATTATTATTATTATTATTATTATTATTATTATTATTTTATTATTATTATTATTATTATTATTATTATTATTATTATTATTATTATTATTATTATTATTATTATTATTATTATTATTATTATTATTATTATTATTATTATTATTATTATTATTATTATTATTATTATTTATTATTATTATTATTATTATTATTATTATTATTATTATTATTATTATTATTATTATTATTATTATTATTATTTTATTATTATTATTATTATTATTATTATTATTATTATTATTATTATTATTATTATTATTATTATTATTATTATTATTATATTATTATTATTATTATTATTATTATTATTATTATTATTATTATTATTATTATTATTATTATTATTATTATTATTATTATTATTATTATTATTTATTATTATTATTATTATTATTATTATTATTATTATTATTATTATTATTATTATTATTATTATTATTATTATTATTATTATTATTATTATTATTATTATTATTATTATTATTATTATTATTATTATTATTATTATTATTATTATTATTATTATTATTATTATTATTATTATTATTATTATTATTATTATTATTATTATTATTATTATTATTATTATTATTATTATTATTATTATTATTATTATTATTATTATTATTATTATTATTATTATTATTATTATTATTATTATTATTATTATTATTATTATTATTATTATTATTATTATTATTATTATTATTATTATTATTATTATTATTATTATTATTATTATTATTATTATTATTATTATTATTATTATTATTATTATTATTATTATTATTATTATTATTATTATTATTATTATTATTATTATTATTATTATTATTATTATTATTATTATTATTATTATTATTATTATTATTATTATTATTATTATTATTATTATTATTATTATTATTATTATTATTATTATTATTATTATTATTATTATTATTATTATTATTATTATTATTATTATTATTATTATTATTATTATTATTATTATTATTATTATTATTATTATTATTATTATTATTATTATTATTATTATTATTATTATTATTATTATTATTATTATTATTATTATTATTATTATTATTATTATTATTATTATTATTATTATTATTATTATTATTATTATTATTATTATTATTATTATTATTATTATTATTATTATTATTATTATTATTATTATTATTATTATTATTATTATTATTATTATTCAGTATTATCATAGTCTTGAAAGCGGAAGGACGTGTTTTTTCGGATAGATCACTAGTGCTATTTTATTTTCTTTAATTGCAATCTGTTCGGGATTAAAAAAACCAAACATCCCTTTAAATTTATTTAGTAACTTTCTGATAATTTAAAATAACATAAAAGACATTTGTTTATATTCCTTAAAAGCCAGCTTCGTTTCTTTGCATAAAAAGTCAGAAATGGTTCGATGCGGTGAATGTGAAGAGGATCTTCCGTGCTCTGGTTAATATGTGAAGTGTTTCTCTTGTTCGCGAAAACTCCATTTCGAGTGCACTACAATCTCTGTAAGAACGTATAAAGCGATGTCTTCGATCCAAAAGGAAGCATGGAAATGCCAGTTTTGTCGGAAACCTAGGGATGTGCGAGGGAAGGACAACCAAGGGCAAACGCAATCTCTAGGCACTAACGGGTGCGAAAGTGGTTCATCGCTGACCAAAGCACGGAAAGCTTCAACGGCAGAGGCGGGAAATGATCTGGAAAATGGTATAAAGGATATTAAAAAAATACTCAAGGAATATACCAACAGCGTTAATTTTGTATCAGAGAACTACGACAAAATTTATAAAACTTTAGAGTCAAACAATAAACTACTCAAAAATTTATCTGAGGAGATCACAGAATTAAAACCTCAGATTGATATCAAAAACACAACAATAACAAAAATGGAGAGAAAAATAAACTTTCTAGAACAACAGATAATTACAAATAATATAGAAATTAAAAATATTCCGATGGAATCACAAGAAAATGCAACAAATTTAATTAAACATCTAGGAGAAATTATTGACATTGAAATAAGAGACACAGATATTAATAACATTTACCGAACAAATACTAAAAACAAAGAGAATGCGAAAATAATTGCCTCTTTTGTTTCTAAAATATTCAAAAACAATTTCATTAACAAATTACATGCACACGGTTCAATAAAGTTATTCGATTTAAATGCTAAATTGTCTCCATCCACACCGAAATTCAATACAAATCCGACAATTTATATAAACACCTAACTGACTGATACAAATAGGCAAATCATGTGGTTGTCAAAAAATCGTGCCAAAGAGTGCGGCTGGAAATTTGTATGGTCACGGGATGGAAAAATATTAGCCAGAAAGAACGAGACAAGTAGTATTATTCGCATTGACACGGCAGATGAAGTTTCCAAAATTGTATAAAGATAAATGTATTATCAAAACACCTTAATAAAATGTCAATACCAATGAAAAAAAACAACGAAAATGTACAAAATGAACTTAATATCTGAAGCACAGGGTGATTAGTAACATAAGTGAATTAAAAAATTATGAACTAGCGCGTAACTTGAACTGCTCATTCTTGTGAAAAAATTTGAATAATTTTTTAATTAATCTTAATCAAATTCTCGAAGAAATAAAAGTTATTATACTGGTTGAAATCAATATTAAAGATTACGAAAACAATCTTTATCAAATAGATGGCTACCAATCAGAGTTCTTAAATAGACCAGAGACAAGAGGAGGTGGAATTGCAATTTTTGCTAAATATGACTTAAAAATTGAAAAAACAATTCTACAAAGCAAATATTATGAAAACATACAAATAGAAATAATAAGTAATAATGAGGAATTATCAGTTATCGCGGTATATCGCCCCGGGTTTTAACATACCAAAATTTGTTGAAGAATTGGAGGCACAAATTGACCAAATAAATCCAAGGAAAAAACTAATTATAATCGGTGACATGAATATTGATTTGGAAAAAAGCGAAAATAGACCTGTTATAAACTATATTAACATGTATACTTCAAAAGGTTTAATTAATATTATAAAATCGTATACAAGAGTTGATCTGCGAAAAGGCAGTAAAACAAGGATAGATCATTGCCTTGTACGAATGCCAAATGAAAAAATGTATGCAGCGGTAGTTGAGACAAATATATCAGACCATTTCACGTTGTTTTGTGGATTGTCATCATATGAGATCACTAATAACGACCACCAAAATACATCATATTTAATAAAAGACGATCGTGTTAATGAAAGCATTAGAAATATAAGCTCGGATCATATCATTGCTAACTACAATACAGTAAATGGTCTTTATGAAGCTTTAGTTAAAGTTTTCATTAACTCATACGATAATTCAACATGCGAGCGAAAAACGAAAAAGAGAAATACGGTAAGCCCTTGGATAAATGAAGAAGTACATCAATTATGCAAGGAGAGGGACATCTTATACAAACGATGGAAAAATAAAAGGAAGTGCAGTCAGTACGAGTCTGAATACAAAAAATTCCGAAATTTTGTAAACAAAAGAATCGAAAAAACTAAAATTAGTTTCTTCCAAGATAAATTTTCAGAATATCGAAGAGATCCTAAGAAGGCGTGGAGTTTGATTAATAATATATTAGGAAGAACCACCAACAACCTAGATAGTATTATATTATCTAACTTTAAAGATGAAAATAATACTAAAAAGCTGGCTAGCAAATTTGCTTATAGTTTTGTAAATAAAGTACAAAATGTTGTTCATTCTTGTGACATACAAACATTCCATACCGAAGTATCTTCTTCTGAATAGTCGATTTATATAAGGCCCGTCGCTAAAGAGGAAATCATCAATCTACTTTCGAACTTAAAAACAAATAAATCTCATGGGATAGATGGAATTCGACCCAAGGACCTTAAGGCAAACGCTGAAATACTAGCACCAACATTAGAACGACTTGTCAATCTAAGCATTGATGAAGCATGTGTGCCAGAAGGTCTAAAAAAAGCGATAGTTCGACCAATTTACAAAACCGGTGCTAAAAATGATGTCCTGAACTACAGACCTATCTCCATCCTTCCAATTGTAGACAAGTTACTTGAACAAGTTATGGCAGATCGGCTGCAGTATTATATTGACAAGCAGAGTATTATAAATAAAAACCAATATGGCTTTCTCAAAAACAAAAGTACAAACAAACTTCTGGCTGAATTCGCCAACCTAGTAAATGAAAGTCTGAACAAAAATCATCACAGCCTGGTGGTCTTCATTGACTTCAAAAAAGCATTTGACACACTTAGACATGTAACACTCTTTGAAATCCTTGAAAAAATTGGAATAAGAGGAGATATTTTAGAGTGGTTCAAAAGTTATCTGAAGAATAGAGGAATGACTGTGAAAATTTCAAATGTTTACAGCCAAATGACAATGCTTAAATACGGTGCTCCGCAAGGGTCAAATTTAGGTCCACTCCTGTTTATTATATACTCAAACCAACTACTTTCAATCTTACAAAATAGTATTGGATTCGCCTTTGCCGACGATACGGCAATTATAGTCAGCCATAGAGATCTGGAAGTAGCAACAAAAACTATGCAACAAGAATTTGACTCAATAATCAGATGGTGCCACGATTTTGGACTAATTATCAACGTTACTAAAACTAAAGTAATGGATATCAGACCTCCCCATATACAGAAAACCAAAATTAATATTAAATGCCACGAAACAACATGCCTACATCAAAACCCGACAAATGAGTTCCTTAATACCAAAGACAAGTGCGATAAGTTCATAGGAAATGTGCAACAGTTTAAATACCTAGGAGTAGAGTTGGATAGTCATTTTAAATGGGATATACATATACGAAATATATGCAATCGCCTACGTAAAGCAGCTTATGCTCTTCACCATTTAAGTTTCTACACCAGCTACCCAGTTCTTAAACAGGTTTATTTCTCATTGGTTGAGTCGGTACTAAGTTATGGTATACTAGCTTGGGGAAATGCAACACCTACTTATCTGGAAGACATACAAAAACTATAAAATCGAATTGTAAAAATCTTAGCAAGGGCAAGATATGGTACGAACTTTATAACAAAATCTGATTATGGCAAAATATTTAAGGAACTTGGTATCCTGAGTCTAAAGCAGCTTTTTGAACTAAACATACTTGAAGAATTCTACAATGATGAAAGATACAAGCAGTCAATTGATCATATATACAATACTAGAAGAAGAGCAAAGAGATTCTTGCAAATATCGAATTTTAAGAACTCATTCGGCAGACAACAATTATCGGTCATCGTTCCAAGTATTTTCAATAGAATTCCTAGAGAACTCCTTAACATTAATAGAAATAATTTAAGAAAAAAACTTCTGAAAAAATACATCATCCAGCATTAGCTCTGTATAAAGTAAAATATAAATTCTTAACTTTTTCTTTCAAGATTACTTATTTTGTATAATAACGTATGAATGCAACTTTCTGCAGAAAAAGGCTTCGCAGATATCTTCTGTAAACAACAATTTGTATTATGAAACAGTATTAAATAAAATTAAAATTAAATAAAATTAAATTAAATTATTATTATTATTATTATTATTATTATTATTATTATCATTATTATTAATATTATTATTATTATTATTATTATTATTATTATTATTATTATTATTATTATTATTATTATTATTATTGTTATTATTATTATCATTATTATCATTATTATTATTATTATTATTATTATTATTATTATTATTATTATTATTATTATTATTATTATTATTATTATTATTATTATTATTATTATTATTATTATTATTATTATTATTTGTCCATGCCACCCTCGAATGTAGTTAGATTAATTTACCTTGTGCCACCGCACTGATTTAGTGCAAAGCTGTGCTACCGCACATATGACAGTTTGGCAGCACCCATCATCTACTACAATCGAGGATGGCAGCCAACGTAAAAGGGAAATAAAAAAAAAAACATTGTAAGTTGGTGGGCATTTCCGGCTTTGCCTCTAAGTTTCTTTCCTTTCGTTTGTTGGTTGCCAAACCAAGCACATCGTGCATCTCAGTAAAAACAAAAATTAAATAAAAAGTCACCAAGTTGAACACTACAGTTTTTTTTATCTATGTTCCTGCATTTTGTGGGTCGAAAAAGTATATAGCTAGCGCTGCCACGAATGCCGTGTTATCCAAAAAGGTTTTTTTGGTGTACTTTAGTGCAAATTGGAAATACGAATTATTTGGAAACGCCAAACATTGACAAAGCAAAAACATTGGAATTTAGTGCTTTTTTAAGACATTATCAAAATTCTTACCTCCCATAATCGGAAGAAAAACAAACCAAAGACGAAATAATCGTTCTGTAGGGTTTTAGAGTTAAAAGTTGCCCGCATTCAACAATCTGTATCAGAAGCGACAACAATAGGCAATTGTTGCGAAAGAGTTAATCGAGACATCATTATCATCCATACGGACAGACGCACGTCCGCCAACAAGACATCATTATCATCTATACGGACAGAGGCACGTCCGCCAACAAGACATCATTATCATCTATACGGGCAGACGCACGTCCGCCAGCAAGACATCATTATCATCCATACGGACAGACGCACGTTCGCCAACATTACAACATCTTAGCTACACGGACAGACGCGCGTCTGCCAGAGTAAGTCCAAATAAAACCAGGCAATTACGCCAACATTTGGTCCATCGGAGCCGGATCATCAGATCATCATACCATATTGCATCACATGAATATATTCGTATGTAAAAACCGTTTTATTATTATATTACATATTATTATTATATTACATATATATATATTAGATATATATATATATATTACATATATATATTACATATATATTACATATATATATATATTACATTTTCATTAACAAATGTACATACATTTCTTTTTTTCGTGGAAATAATTACTAAAAAAAAAAAAAAAAAATTTTTTGTTGGATTTGGTTCGCGCGGGTCGTACCCATTTTGATAGAAAGTTTTCGCGCTGTTTGCACATGTACCACGAGTCGGTCGGTTTGAAATCCGTGACATCAAAATAGTGCGTTTTCGCTCAGGTGACTTTAGGTTTTTCTTTCTTTGTCATTCGGTACGATATTTTAAGTGTTGTTGTATATACAATTTTCGTGGATTTGGTCAGACAACCCGGCTTTGGCAACGTTACTGCGATTAGGTACACATTTTTCATTTATCATTTAGCGGTCGTGAACTCAACCAGAGTACCTTCTGTTGCATTAATAAATTTGACCGGTTGATTCTTAATTTTTTTTTGTTAAGCGTAAGCTTCGTTTAATCAACGTATTCTCCATAAACATGGCTAGCAACCAAGACCTACGTGAATTCATTCACGCTGCTGATCAATTAGTCAAATATTCCGCAACGGTCAAAGATTTGCCCGAGGCAAAACATTCAGTTTCCACGTTATCGGCGCGAAAAGAAGAGTTGAAGGATTTATGGGTAGAGGTGAAATCCAAATACACTCGATGTTGCTTGAGTACCAACGAGTTTGGCGAGGAGGATTTAGAGACATTTGAGTCTAAATACAAGCTTTCGAATGAGACGTACATTTCATGCTTAGGGTGTTTCTTTGAGGTGATGGTCAAACACAATACTGCTCCAGCCTCCCCTGGTTTTTTTGGAACAAATGTTCCTTCGGCGTCTACGGTTCAAAATCAAACGGTCAACAATGGTTTATCTAATCAAGTCGCATCGCCACATTGTATCAAGCTTCCAGCTTGCGACACGGAACTCTTCCATGGCGATTACCTTTCGTGGCCGGCTTTTAAAGATATGTTTCAAGCGATATATATCAACCATCCGAGGTTAGGACCAGTCGAACAATTGTTTCATCTTAGGGCAAAAACCAGAGGCGAAGCTTTCAGCATTGTGAGCAAGTTTCCTTTAACGAATTCAAGTTTTTCATTGGCTTGGGAGGCACTTCGTTCTACGTATGAGAATAAAAGGATACTCATCAATAACCATGTCAAAAAGCTACTTAATCTTCCATTGTGTGCCAATGAATCTGCCTCGGAGATTAAGAGGTTACAAAGTCACATTAATGATTCGCTTGCTGCACTAAAGGGCCACGGTGTTTCCGTGGATAACTGGGATCCAATACTTGTGTATTCATGCTGCAGCCGACTTCCAACTTCCACCCTTGCGTTATGGGAACAATCTTTGGACGATCCGTCCAAGGTGCCGAAATGGGAGCAGCTCCATAAGTTTTAAGCAGCCGTTTTCAAGTATTGGAAACTATTGCCGACACTAATAACCCAGGATTTTCAAGTTCCACAACGCGATCCAAGTCAATGAAAAACGGTGGTACAAATAATCGCCCAAATGTCTATCTAGTTAAAACTCCAGCATCGGGTTGCCAATTATGTTCCAATAAACATCATCTTCGAAGTTGTAACAAATTTTTAGCGATGCCTGTTTTGGATAAGGCTGAGGTTGTTCAGAATCACAATCTGTGTTTTAATTGCTTTTCTCCGGACCATCGGTCACACAAATGTACGAGTCGGTTCTCATGCATTACGTGCGGAAAACGACATCATACCCTGTTACACAGAGGTACTGACAGTACGACTATGGAGCAACAGAACAGCAGAGTTTCAGTAGTCCCATTCAATGGAAGAGTGTCACATGCTTCCAGCATTGATACTTCCAATCAAACACCCAGTTTTACTCCGTCAAGGCCAAGTTTATCACATGTCCCCGACATTAATTCTGCAAATAATTTACAGGCTACGCATGTTAGGTTTTCGCCAAATTCAAGTCTGCCACATGTTTCCGACATTAGTACCGCAACAAATTTACAGTCCACTGCTCAAACCTTCAATTACCAATCACAGTTAGTCTCTTCTCAGAGAGTTCTGCTAGCGACGGCGCTTGTTAAGATCATTGGTATCGAATCCAATCATACTGTTCGCGCACTTATCGATCCAGGATCAGAAGTGTCGCTAATTTCCGAATCAGTACAAAGGCGATTAAACTTACCAGTATTGCCAATCAATGTGTCAATCTCGAGTGTTAGCGCTTCACATGCGGCAAGCTCCAGAAAGTTATGTATGTTCTCTATCGCCAACAATGAAGATCCGTTAAATAACATCAAGTGTCATGCTATTGTGTTACGAAAGGTTACAAACGATCTTCCGAGTTCCACAATGACTCATATCCGCTCTTCGCAATTAAAGGCTCTTTGTTTTGGCTGATCCCACCTTTTCTAAATCCTCCAGGATCGATTTGCTTATTGGTGCGGACTTGTATCCTGCTATAGTCCGAGAGGGACTGCAGATCGTCTGTGAATCTTTGGTGGCTCAAAACACTGTTTTTGGCTGGATTTTGTCGGGTCCCATCCCACAATCCTTCAACGCTTTCAACACCTTCGTTCAAGATCACACAGAAGACAAGTTGGATGAACAAATCAAATGGTTCTGGGAGTTAGAAGAGGTACGGGAAACGAAAAAGATCGCATCGGCCGAAGACCAATTTTGCGAAGAATTGTACAAAAATACAACCTTTCGCCGTATGGACGGACGTTATGTGGTTCGGTTACCTTTTAAATCTGACCGGTCTGCCAGAAAACTCGGAAGGTCAAGACATATAGCACTCAGACAGTTTCTTCAATCAGAGAAATCTCTAACTCGAAACAAGGACTTACAGTCCACATACTCTAAGGTTCTTAGCGAGTATTTCGAACTGGGGCATATGAAAAAGGTGGGAAGTACGGAAATTGTCAAGGATGGCAACGTGTCCTTATTTTATTTGCCACACCATGCGGTACTGAAACCCGAAAGTTCCTCAACTAAAGTGCGCGTTGTCTTTAACGCATCTAGTGCCTCCAGTAGTGGACTAAGTCTGAATGAACTCCTTTACGCAGGACCCGTTCTTCAAAGGGACATTACTTCGTTGATCGTGCGCTGGCGATTTTACCAGTATGTTTTCAATGCGGACGTAGAAAAAATGTAATGTTCCGGCAAACACCGGAAGCGCCAATTGACGATTGTGAGTTACTCACTGTGACTTTCGGCATGAATTGCGCTCCCTTTTTGGCCATACGTACCCTTGAAAAACTGGCAAACGACAACGAAGCAAGATTCCCACTTGCGTCCAGAATTATATTACAAGATTTTTACGTCGACGACGTCCTTTCGGGTGCTCATGATATTTCCACTGCTCAACAGGCACAAGGTGAGTTAATAGAACTGCTGGAATCTGGAGGGTTTCCTCTGCGCAAATGGACATCTAACACCACGGAGCTTTTAAACGGCCTTCCAGGCAATTATATCTTAAGAGATAATTTTTTAAAGCTCGATAAAGAGAGCACAACCAAAACTTTAGGCATTCGCTGGAATGCTAAAGAAGATAATTTTCATTTTTCGGTTCCCCTTATTCAATTGGCAACCATCCCATGTAAAAGAGAAGTGTTTTCTCAGATCGCGCAACTTTTTGACCCAGCAAGGTGGCTAGCTCCAATTATTGTCGTAGCTAAAATGCTGATACAAACGATTTGGGTGGAAAAAACTGATTGGGACGAAGCTATACAAGGTCGGAGCTTAGATACTTGGCAAACATTTGTGAAATCCTTTTCCGATATTCAATTTATTAAGATTCCGCGTTGGGTTGAGTATTCGCCGTCGGTAACTGTGCAATTCCACGGATTTTGTGATGCATCACAAAAAGCTTACGCGGCCGCACTGTATGCAAGAATTCAAAGTTGCGATGGCACTTTAAGCACTCACTTGATCTGTGCAAAAACGCGAGTTGCACCATTAAAGACAGTGTCCTTGCCCAGACTGGAACTCTGTGGAGCTGTGTTACTTTCGAAATTAATTAAAATATACACTCCGCAATTTCCAGTTACTTCGTACCAAACTCATCTTTGGACCGATTCCGCCATTGTAATAGCTTGGTTGCAAAAGCACCCAAGTACTTGGAAAACTTTTGTGGCCAATAGAACCAGTGAGATTCGCGATAACGTCGGAAACCTTCGCTGGAAACATGTGAGGTCTATCGATAACCCAGCTGATTTGGCTACTCGCGGGCTCTCCCCAACTGATCTGCGCACTAATAACCTTTGGTGGACAGGTCTTCACTGGCTGCGCAAATCGGAAGGTTGTTGGCCACACAGTTTGCCAAGTATAGAATCGGAGGAAGAGCTGAAAGTCAAGAAGGTTGCAGCTTTCGCAACTATCTCCGAAAATCTTTTGATGCGATTCTCGTCATTACCACGAGCGCTTCGAGTTTTGACATACCTGTTCCGCTATTACTATCTTCTCCGTCGAGATACTACTACTATGTTCGCTTCAGATTTGTCGTGCGTCTCTCAAAAAGAAATTAACTTCGTTAAAACCCGTTTAATCATTCAGAGCCAAAAATTGCATTTTCCCCGCGAATATGAAGCTCTTGCTGAAGGAAAACCAATTTCAGCCTCAAGTTCAATTCTGTCTTTGAATCCAGCCCTTGATTCAAATAAAATTTTACGTGTAAATTGTCGCCTCGTCCATGCAAACCTTACTTGGCATGAACGTTTCCCAATTATTTTACCCTACGGGTCACAATTTACTTCGCTTCTGGTTCAATTCATTCACGATCTCACTCTGCATGGTGGAAACGCCCTAATGCTGCAGCTCATCCGGAATCTGTTTTAGATTCCAAAAATCAAGAACTTGATTAAACTTTGCGTTCATCGGTGTAAGACATGCTGCATCCACAAACAAAAGCTTCGCACGCAATTAATGGCAGCTCTTCCTCCAGAAAAAGTAACGTTTTCAACCCCCTTCCACTACACTGGGATCGATTTCGCTGGCCCTTTTGAAATTAAAAGCGCTCGGTTGCGAGGCTGCCGCTTGACAAAGGGATATGTATGCCTTTTCGTCTGCTTTTCCACCAAAGCCAACCACCTTGAAGGGACTAGCGATCTTTCCTCGCGTGTATTTTTAGATGCGTTTGCTAGGTTCGTTTCCAGAAGACGTCTACCCAAAGCTGTCTTTTCAGACAATGGGACGAATTTTGTCGGGGCAAACGCTCTGCTAAAACGAGAGTTTAAACAATTCTTACTATCCGCCTCAAGCGATATTCGGGTAAAATACGGGATTCAAGGGCTAGAATGGAATTTCATTCCTCCTGGGGCACCTCACATGGGTGGCTTGTGGGAAGCGGGTGTGAAAAGCTTAAAAACCCATCTGCGAAAACTCGGTAAAACTTGTCACCTCAGCTTCGAGGAATTCTCTACGTTGCTCGCGCGCATCGAAGCATGTCTTAATTCTCGACCGATTGCCCCAACATCGAACAATCCTTCAGATCTGTCGGCATTAACCCCGGGTCATTTCCTTCGCAGTAGCCCTCTGTTATCATTCCCCGAAGAGGAAATCGAAGCGCAACCACTTACGATTATCAATCGGTATGAAAGATTAAAATGCCTTCAACAACAACTATGTCGACGATGGATGGAAGAATACCTCAAGGAACTTTATAAGCGACAAAAATGGCGACAGCCAAAAGAAGATGTCAAACCGAACGAGTTAGTAGTTATAAAGCAGGAGAACTTACCGTCAACGGAATGGCGGCTGGGACGCGTAATAAAAGTAAACCCTGGCACGGACGGGAGGGTAAGAGTCGCGACAATCAAAACTCAACTCGGCGAAATCACACGACCAATAGTTAAACTTTGCGTTTTACCCTGCCTTTAACTCAATTAATGGGGTTTCCTCCTTTTCCGTTTCGGTTGAAGTAACATAAAACTTGGGTGCTCAAAATTTCAAAAGAAAAAAAAAATAAATGTATCGATAATAGTATTCCTAAGTTTAAAGTATTTGTTGGCATAATCTGCCAAGGAGGGCCGGTATGTCCATGCCATCCTCGATTGTAGTTAGATTAATTTAGCTTGTGCCACCGCACTGATTTAGTGCTAAGCTGTGCTACCGCACATATGACAGTTTGGCAGCACCCATCATCTACTACAATCGAGGATGGCAGCCAACGTAAAAGGGAAATAAAAAAAAAAACCATTGTAAGTTGGTGGGCATTTCCGGCTTTGCCTCTAAGTTTCTTTCCTTTCGTTTGTTGGTTGCCAAACCAAGCACATCGTGCATCTCAGTAAAAACAAAAAAAAAATAAAAAGGCACCAAGTTAAACACTACAGTTTTTTTTATCTATGTTCCTGCATTTTGTGGGTCGAAAAAGTATATAGCTAGCGCTGCCATGAATGCCGTGTTATCCAAAAAGGTTTTTTTTGGTGTACCTTAGTGCAAATTGGAAATACGAATTATTTGGAAACGCCAAACATTGACAAAGCAAAAACATTGGAATTTAGTGCTTTTATAAGACATTATCAAAATTCTTACCTCCCATAATAGGAAGAAAAACAAACCAAAGACGAAATAATCGTTCTGTAGGGTTTTAGAGTTAAAAGTTGCCCGAATTCAACAATCTGTATCAGAAGCGACAACAATAGGCAATTGTTGCGAAAGAGTTAATCGAGACATCATTATCATCCATACCGACAGACGCACGTCCGCCAACAAGACATCATTATCATCTATACGGACAGACGCACGTCCGCCAACAAGACATCATTATCATCTATACGGACAGACGCACGTCCGCCAGCAAGACATCATTATCATCCATACGGACAGACGCACGTCCGCCAACATTACAACATCTTAGCTACACGGACAGACGCGCGTCCGCCAGAGTAAGTCCAAATAAAACCAGGCAATTATGCCAACATTATTATTATTATTATTGTTATTATTATTATTATTATTATTATTATTATTATTATTATTATTATTATTATTATTATTATTATTATTATTATTATTATTATTATTATTATTATTATTATTATTATTATTATTATTATTATTATTATTATTATTATTATTATTATTATTATTATTATTATTATTATTATTATTATTATTATTATTATTATTATTATTATTATTATTATTATTATTATTATTATTATTATCATTATTATTATTATTATTATTATTATTATTATTTTTATTATTATTATTATTATTATTATTATTATTATTATTATTATAATTATTATTATTATTACAATTATTATTATTGTATTCAATATTATTATTATTATTATTATTATTATTAGTATTATTATTATCATTATTATTATTATTATTATTATTATTATTATTATTATTATTATTATATTCTTATTATTATTATTATTATTATTATTATTATTATTATTATTATTATTATTATTATTATTATTATTATTATTATTATTATTATTATTATTATTATTATTATTATTATGATTATTATTATTATTATTATTATTATAAATTATTATTATTTTTATTATTATTATTATTATTTTTATTATTATTATAATTATTATTATTATTATTATTATTTTTATTATTATTATTATTATTATTATTATTATTATTTTTATTATTATTATTATTATTATTATTATTATTCTTATTATTATTATTATTATTATTATTATTATTTATTATTATTATTATTTATTATTATTATTATTATTATTATTATTATTATTATTATTATTATTATTATTATTATTGTTATTATTATTATTATTATTTTTTTATTATTATTTATTATTATTATTATTATTATTATTATTATTATTATTATTATTATTATTATTATTATTATTATTATTATTATTATTATTATTATTATTATTATTATTATTATTATTATTATTATTATTATTATTATTATTATTATTATTATTATTATTATTATTATTAT
>OU343160.1:198245419-198347406 GCA_910595825.1 Philhelius pedissequus | reverse complement strand
ATTATTATTATTATTATTATTATAATTATTATTATTATTATTATTATTATTATTATTATTATTATTATTATTATTATTATTATTATTATTATTATTATTATTATTATTATTATTATTATTATTATTATTATTATTATTATTATTATTATTATTATTATTATTATTATTATTATTATTATTATTAGTATTATTATTATTATTATTATTATTATTTTATTATTATTATTATATTATTATTATTATTATTATTATTATTATTATTATTATTATTATTATTATTATTATTATTATTATTATTATTATTATTATTATTATTATTATTATTTATTATTATTATTATTATTATTATTTATTATTATTATTATTATTATTATTATTATTATTATTATTATTATTATTATTATTATTATTATTATTATTATTATTATTATTATTATTAATATTATTATTATTATTATTATTATTATTATTATTATTATTATTATTATTATTATTATTATTATTATTATTATTAATTATTATTATTATTATATTTATTATTATTATTATTAGTATTATTATATTATTATTATTTATTATTATTATTATTATTATTATTATTATTATTATTATTTATTATTTTTATTATTATTATTATTATTATTATTTTTATTCATTATTATTATTATTATTATTATTATTATTATTATTATTATTATTATTATTATTATATTATTATTATTATTATTAATATTAGTATTATTATTATTATTATTATTATTACTATTATTATTATTATTATTATTATTATTATTATAATTATTATTATTATTATTATTATAATTATTATTATTATTATTATTATTATTATTATAATAATTATTATTATTCTTATTATTATTATTATTAGTTAGTTAATATTATTTCTGATTCCCCTAAGGGTTACAGGATTCCGTTCCTGACCTCAGTCTACCTCATCCCTTCTACTTTCTCTCCTCTTGTCTTTTCTCACTTCCTCTAGCTCTTTTATCCATTTTTCTCCCCTCCCTTTTTCGTCCATTATTTCCGTCAACTTTTCCCCTATTAATTTTCCTTCATTTCCTCCTGCTCTGCATCTTTCTATTACATGTTCCCACGTCTCTGGTTCACCCTCGCACAGTCTGCACATTCTCTCCTCTTCTCGTTTCCAATACCATCTTTCTCTCACCTCATTCCCTAGTCTAACTCTTGCTATTCGCCTCGTTCTTTCTGTCTTCCATCCTGCTACCAGATAATGCGGTATCCCCTCCGTCATTATTTCTCTATACCATCTGTTATATCTAGATTCCTTTATTTGTTCCCGCCTTTCCTTTTTCTGTTCTATTCTGTCTTCTCTTTCCAATCCCTCGTATCCAGTCGCACTATCATCTCTTCCCTCCCTTCCCCTCATTTCTTGCCTACCCTGTTCCGATCTTGATACTCTCACTTGTCCATCTCTCTCTCTCTCTTTCATCTCCTGTAGACATTCCCTCACTATTTCACTTCCCTTTCCATCTGTTAACTTCTCTTCATGTTTCCATGCCCTTCTCCCTGCTCTTATCCTTATCTTGTCTCTTTTTGTTTCTTCTCTCACCATGTATCCTGGAGTTTGCCATTCTACACCTAGTGTCCATTTGAGGTACCTCTCTTGCATTGTTTCTATTTCTTTTCTCTCCTCCCATCCCCGTATTTCCGCTCCATACCCCATCACCGTCCATACCAGGGTGTCAAAAAGCCACATCTTCCTCTCCCATACCCTCTCGAATTTTCTCCTTCCAATCCGCCATGCTTCCTTCATGACCGCTGCTGCCTTTTTTGCTCTGTCCTTTATATGTGCCTCCTGCCCTCCATTCTTTTTGAACACATAGCCCAGGTATTTAAACTCCCTTACTTCCTCTATTTGCTTTCCCCTTCATCTCCAATCTACTGTTTTATTCCTCCCTCCTCCTTTTCTAAACCTCATCACTTTCGTCTTTCCAACGTTTAACTCTAGTTTTTTCTTCTCGAAATATTTTTCCAGTATCCTTATCATACATTGCATCTCTTCTTCGTTTTTCGCCAATACTACCACATCATCTGCGTATGCCAGCGAGCAAATTCTTTTTCCTCTCACTTTTTATTATTATTATTATTATTATTATTATTATTATTATTATTATTATTATTATTATTATTATTATTATTATTATTATTATTATTATTATTATTATTATTATTATTATTATTATTATTATTATTATTATTATTATTACTATTATTATTATTATTATTATTATTATTATTATTATTATTATTATTATTATTATTATTATTATTATTATTATTATATTATTTATTATTATTATTATTATTATTATTATTATTAATATTATTATTATATTATTATTATTATTATTATTATTAATATTATTATTATTATTATTATTATTATTATTATTATTATTATTATTATTATTATTATTATTATTATTATTATTAATATTATTATTATTATTATTATTATTATATTATTATTATTATTATTATTATTATTATTATTATTATTATTATTATTATTATTATTATTATTATTAGTATTATTATTATTATTATTATTATTATTATTATTATTATTATTATTATTATTATTATTATTATTATTATATTATTATTATTATTATTATTATTATTATTATTATTATTATTATTATTATTATTATTATTATTATTATTATTATTATTATTATTATTTTTATCATTATTATTATTATTATTATTATTATTATTATTATTATTATTATTATTATTATTATTATTATTATTAATATTAGTATTATTATTATTATTATTATTATTATTATTATTATTATTATTATTATTATTATTATTATTATTATTATTATTATTATTACTATTATTATTATTATTATTGTTATTATTTTTATTTAAGAAGTTTTTTTTATAATACAAATTCTATATACTACTGAATTACATCAGCCAAGTAGAAGACTTAGCACTATAATATTTGGACTTGTTGAATTATTGATTCAAAATAGCTTTTAACGGCCTTTAGTCCAACAAAAATTGGCGTTTCGTCCCGGCGATCTCACATGGACTCATCAGTTGACTAGTGAGGACCTTTGTCAATACGCAATTTTTGCCAAGTTCAGTTCATCTAACATAGATTTCGTGAAAAACATCTAGTGTGAACTATATCCAACAAGACTAGAATTCCTAATCATTAAATTGGAATTTTTTGTTTTTTGCCCATGGCCTGGCATTATTTATATAAGAAGTTTTTTTTATAATACAAATTCTATATACTACTGAATTACATCAGCCAAGTAGAAGACTTAGCACTATAATATTTGGACTTGTTGAATTATTGATTCAAAATAGCTTTTAACGGCCTTTAGTCCAACAAAAATTGGCGTTTCGTCCCGGCGATCTCACATGGACTCATCAGTTGACTAGTGAGGACCTTTGTCAATACGCAATTTTTGCCAAGTTCAGTTCATCTAACATAGATTTCGTGAAGAACATCTAGTGTGAACTATATCCAACAAGACTAGAATTCCTAATCATTAAATTGGAATTTTTTGTTTTTTGCCCATGGCCTGGCATTATTTATATAAGAAGTTTTTTTTATAATACAAATTCTATATACTACGGAATTACATCAGCTAAGTAGAAGACTTAGCACTATAATATTTGGACTTGTTGAATTATTGATTCAAAATAGCTTTTAACGGCCTTTAGTCCAACAAAAATTGGCGTTTCGTCCCGGCGATCTCACATGGACTCATCAGTTGACTAGTGAGGACCTTTGTCAATACGCAATTTTTGCCAAGTTTAAAAACAAAAAATTCCAATTCAATGATTAGGAATTCTAGTCTTGTTGGATATAGTTCACACTAGATGTTCTTCACGAAATCTATGTTAGATGAACTGAACTTGACAAAAATTGCGTATTGACAAAGGTCCTCACTAGTCAACTGATGAGTCCATGTGAGATCGCCGGGACGAAACGCCAATTTTTGTTGGACTAAAGGCCGTTAAAAGCTAGTTTGAATCAATAATTCAACAAGTCCAAATATTATAGTGCTAAGTCTTCTACTTGGCTGATGTAATTCAGTAGTATATAGAATTTGTATTATAAAAAAAACTTCTTATATAAATAATGCCAGGCCATGGGCAAAACACAAAAAAATCCAATTTAATGATTAGGAATTCTAGTCTTGTTGGATATAGTTCACACTAGATGTTCTTCACGAAATCTATGTTAGATGAACTGAACTTGGCAAAAATTGCGTATTGAAAAAGGTCCTCACTAGTTAACTGATGAGTCCATGTGAGATCGCCGGGACGAAACGCCAATTTTTGTTGGACTAAAGGCCGTTAAAAGCTATTTTGAATCAATAATTCAACAAGTCCAAATATTATAGTGCTAAGTCTTCTACTTGGCTGATGTAATTCAGTAGTATATAGAATTTGTATTATAAAAAAAACTTCTTATATAAATAATGCCAGGCCATGGGCAAAAAACAAAAAATTCCAATTTAATGATTAAGAATTCTAGTCTTGTTGGATATAGTTCACACTAGATGTTCTTCACGAAATCTATGTTAGATGAACTGAACTTGACAAAAATTGCGTATTGACAAAGGTCCTCACTAGTCAACTGATGAGTCCATGTGAGATCGCCGGGACGAAACGCCAATTTTTGTTGGACTAAAGGCCGTTAAAAGCTATTTTGAATCAATAATTCAACAAGTCCAAATATTATAGTGCTAAGTCTTCTACTTGGCTGATGTAATTCAGTAGTATATAGAATTTGTATTATAAAAAAAACTTCTTATATAAATAATGCCAGGCCATGGGCAAAAAACAAAAAATTCCAATTTAATGATTAGGAATTCTAGTCTTGTTGGATATAGTTCACACTAGATGTTCTTCACGAAATCTATGTTAGATGAACTGAACTTGGCAAAAATTGCGTATTGACAAAGGTCCTCACTAGTCAACTGATGAGTCCATGTGAGATCGCCGGGACGAAACGCCAATTTTTGTTGGACTAAAGGCCATTAAAAGCTATTTTGAATCAATAATTCAACAAGTTCAAATATTATAGTGCTAAGTCTTCTACTTGGCTGATGTAATTCAGTAGTATATAGAATTTGTATTATAAAAAAAACTTCTTATATAAATAATGCCAGGCCATGGGCAAAAAACAAGAAATTCCAATTTAATGATTAGGAATTCTAGTCTTGTTGGATATAGTTCACACTAGATGTTCTTCACGAAATCTATGTTAGATGAACTGAACTTGGCAAAAATTGCGTATTGACAAAGGTCCTCACTAGTCAACTGATGAGTCCATGTGAGATCGCCGGGACGAAACGCCAATTTTTGTTGGACTAAAAGCCGTTAAAAGCTATTTTGAATCAATAATTCAACAAGTCCAAATATTATAGTGCTAAGTCTTCTACTTGGCTGATGTAATTCAGTAGTATATAAAATTTGTATTATAAAAAAACTTCTTATATAAATAATGCCAGGCCATGGGCAAAAAACAAAAAATTCCAATTTAATGATTAGGAATTCTAGTCTTGTTGGATATAGTTCACACTAGATGTTCTTCACGAAATCTATGTTAGATGAACTGAACTTGGCAAAAATTGCGTATTGACAAAGGTCCTCACTAGTCAACTGATGAGTCCATGTGAGATCGCCGGGACGAAACGCCAATTTTTGTTGGACTAAATGCCGTTATAAGCTATTTTGAATCAATAATTCAACAAGTCTAAATATTATAGTGCTAAGTCTTCTACTTGGCTGATGTAATTCCGTAGTATATAGAATTTGTATTATAAAAAAAACTTCTTATATAAATAATGCCAGGCCATGGGCAAAAAACAAAAAATTCCAATTTAATGATTAGGAATTCTAGTCTTGTTGGATATAGTTCACACTAGATGTTCTTCACGAAATCTATGTTAGATGAACTGAACTTGACAAAAATTGCGTATTGACAAAGGTCCTCACTAGTCAACTGATGAGTCCATGTGAGATCGCCGGGACGAAACGCCAATTTTTGTTGGACTAAAGGCCGTTAAAAGCTATTTTGAATCAATATTATTTTTATTATTATTATTATTATTATTATTATTATTATTCTTATTATTATTATTATTCTTGTTATTATTATTATTATTATTATTATTATTATTATTATTATTATTATTATTATAATAATTATTATTATTATTATTATTGTTATTATTATTATTATTATTATTATTATTATTATTATTATTATTATCATTATTATTATTATTATTATTATTATTATTATTATTATTATTATTATTATTGTTATTATTATTGTACTTATACTCCGTTTTGAAGCATCTAAAAATTTCTAATATTGTGGAATGGAGTGTTTCCACTTGTCCATTCACCTCACTACGATGAACAGGTGTACGGTACAATTTTATACCAAGCATGTTTATAAAATTTAGCACTATGGGGCTTAAAATGCTCCTTTCATTATCCGTTACCAAAATTTTCGGGACGGTAAAGTAGTGCAATATTTTTGTAATTTTGTCCCTTAGGTGAAACACTGAGCGATTTTTGATGTGGAATAACTTGCCAAATTTCGAGAATTTATCGATGCAACTTATAAATTTCTCGTTTTGGATTTCTACAATATCCAAATGCAAGATTTCGCAAGGGTATGAGGGGATGGGTGTAGCTTGAAATTCAGAGCAAACAGGGTGCCTATCATATTTGTTAAGCTTGCACACTTCGCAAGTGTTCGTGTATTTCTTAATAAGGCTGTACAGGCTGGGAAAATAATAATTTTCCAAAAGTTGTTCTTTGTTTTCCCTTGCATTACGGTGTGCCCTCTTGTGCTCGTCCATAATTAATGTAAGAACTCGATTAGGGTTTTTGACATCCTCAACCAATCTTTGTGTAACACGAAGTTTGTATGTCACAAAATGTTCGAGGTAAGTTTCCTGAAGAAGTGCTAGTTGGGATTCAGGAATTTTTATCCCATTAATTATGTTAGGTCTTAGTTTTTCCTTAAGAACTCTCACAAGATCTTGTTTCGTCGGATTTTGTAGTGCCACATAGTGGCGAAAGTATCCAGGGTGAGGTTCTTCATGAGCCTCGAGCCCTTTCCCTACTTTAATGATAATCTGATTGCGGAACACACTTAACGGTGCTTCTACATGGGGGATTAGGTTGGTGCTGTCTTGATCAGCGCTGTGCATGGTGCATATTGACGATCGTTCCTCGCTCGCCGTTTCTGTCATTGACCTGGTCTTTTCACCTCCCAAGCCTTCGCAAGCCGTATCCG
The DNA here is from genome assembly GCA_910595825.1 of Philhelius pedissequus. Taxonomy (NCBI): domain Eukaryota; kingdom Metazoa; phylum Arthropoda; class Insecta; order Diptera; family Syrphidae; genus Philhelius; species Philhelius pedissequus. Next base: position 198,340,067 of record OU343160.1, on the reverse strand, counting down.
TCACGGACCCTTGTTCACCGATGTTAGAACTGTGTGCTGTCTCAATATTCACTGAGTCAGACAAGTGATTAACTTCGGTTTTAAATCTCGAAAGAGCATCTGCAACTATGTTAGATTTACCCGGTTTGTAAACCAACTCATAGTTATACTCCTCTATCCGCGACTTCCACCTCTTAAGCTTTGCGTTAAAGTTACGATTTCCCAAAGCGAAGGTCAGTGGTTGATGGTCGGTGTGGATGCGTATCTTCTTTGCCCCATAAACATAAGAACGAAGGTTATCGATAGCCCACACAATAGCTAGCATTTCGTTCTCGTTTGTTGCAAAATTTTCTTCGGTTTTGTTCAGAGACCTAGAGATGAATGCGATTGGCTTATCAAGACCCAAATGTTCTTGTGATAATACAGCCCCGATCGCATAGTCTGAAGCATCTGTAGTCAAGTTAAATGTTTTCTCGAAGTCGGTGAAAGCTAAGCCTTCGGAAGAAGTAAGTAAATCTTTAAGGTCCTGAAATGCCGTCAAGGCCTCCTGATCCAATTCAACAGGGATTCGTTTTGATTGATTTGCCTTTACTTGGGCGTTATTCCCTCTTGTTAAATTTGTAAGAGGTTTCGCGATTTTAGCATAATCACGAATAAACTTCCTGTAATACGAAGTTAGGCCCAAAAAACTTTTCAGTTCCTTAAGATTTTCTGGAGGAAGTATTTTTTGGATTGATTCAACCTTTTTGGGGTCAGCACGTATGCCTTCAGGTGTTATTATATACCCCAAAAACTCTACTTCATTCTTAAGAAAAGACGTTTTTTTCAAGTTAACCTGCTTTGTTTGGACCGAATGGTCCACTTCCATTTTTGGATGAGGCTTAGGACCGATCGGTCTTGGTGGTTGATTTAATGGTATTGGTTACGAATATTGGGGAGATATGATGGTTTTGGGATGAATCGCTGAGGAGGGATTGGTCTGTTATCTATTCTGAACGATTGATTGAGTGGAGCCGTGACCATGTTGGAAGGATTTGGAATATGTATCGTATGATTTCTGAAGTTGAGATTCTGCATCTCTAAACATGAAGCATATGCTTCTGGCAGAGTCTTTGGCTTCTGAACAATTAACATACGTGACAGGTCGCCATTAAGACCTCTTATAAAGACGTCTAACGGACGATTTCGATAGGTTTCAACAAGCGCACTTTCTGTTTCCTGCGTGTAGGTTTCGGTTTTAATTTTATTTATTATTAATGAGAACTGGTGGTTGACAGTTGCATAGAACTTGTCCATCCTAGTTCCCTTCTGGGTCAGTTGATTTAACTGATGCTCTAGGGTTCGAATGTCACGTTTATCCGCGTAATGTAAAGATAATATTCTTTTGATTTCCTCAAAATCATCATCGAAGATGTTGTAGGAAATCAAAGCCGAATCCGCTCCACCTCGGATTTTTTGCCTAATGTGCCTTAAAATGGCACGATACATTGGTTTGCTTTTAATTATACTGAAATCCTTCAGAATACTCTCCACATTATGTATCCAAGGCTTGCAGCTCCTTAACACAATCCGGGAGACGACTAATATCTTTTAGGTCTGCCTCTGTCCTTGGCTCACAAAGAGAATTTGGGCTTATTGAGGGTTCCGATTGGTTGCTCGTCTCAACCGATTTCAGCCTGTTATCGAATTCCCTCAACTGAGCTAATATCAAGTTAAGTGCACGTTAAGGTCATTTACTTGCCTACTTAGCTCATCCATTTTCCCCTTTTTTTGTAAAAAAAAAATTCAATTTAAATTTTCTGTTTTAATCCCTTTAGTTGCACGGTTTCTAATGATCAAACACAAAAATATAAAATAACCAGAATCGAGGAGTGGGGTGTATGAATATAAATGCACTTGTTAAAAAATTTAAATTTTAGAATGTAGGTATATGTATATCACAAATCAATGCAACTTACCTGTACCTTTATTTTTCAGACACTGTGTCACTTTTATTTTTTAAGAATTTATTCTTCTTTTTTCCTTAGATTTTTTATTTTTTCCACAGATTTTATTTCCACAATGTAATAATTAGTAAAAAAATTTTACTCTAATTTCAAAAAAAATGTTCAAGAAGAAACAAAATAACAATTATTTTATATTCTGCGAATTTTTTCATATAATTTTCCAATAGGAAATCTTTCCTCTTTACTTTCGTTGCAATGATCTTATGAACAATATGAAAATTTGCTTTATTTTTTTTTCAATGAACTTATGAGCCGAAGGAACTTAATAATTTTATTTTTTTCTGCAAAAATTTTTGTAATCACAATTTGTGTTGAATTTTCGACATATTTCGATTTGGTGTTCTTTACAACGTGAACAACTTCTTTTTTTTGAGACAATGCTTCAAAAATTCGATTCGAAATGAATTTCTTATTTACACTGAGAATTTTTTTTGATAATTAAATTAATTTCAATAGGGTATTCTCACATTCAACTTTTTCGTTTCACTGTGATTCTTATATTAGAAAAAAAAATTGGTTCCTTTAAAAGGATTTTTTTGTTAAGCTCTTTTAAATGTTTTTGGATTTTTTCCACTCACGTCATTATTATTATTATTATCATTATTATTATTATTATTATTATTATTATTATTATTATTATTATTATTATTATTATTATTATTATTATTATTATTATTATTATTATTATTATTATTATTATTATTATTATTATTATTATTATTATTATTATTTTTATTATTATTATTATTATTATTATTATTATTATTATTATTATTATTATTATTATTATTATTATTATTATTATTATTATTATTATTATTATTATTATTATTATTATTATTATTATTATTATTATTATTATTATTATTATTATTATTATTATTATTATTATTATTATTATTATTATTATTAATATTAGTGTTATTATTATTATTATTATTATTATTATTATTATTATTATTATTATTATTATTGTTATTATTATTATTATTATTATTATTATTATTGTTATTATTATTATTATTATTCTTATTATTATTATTATTATTATTATTATTGTTATTATTATTATTATTATTATTATTATTATTATTATTATTATTATTATAATTATTATTATTATTATTATTATTATTATTATTATTATTATTATTATTATTATTGTTATTATTATTATTATTATTATTATTATTATTATTATTATTATTATTATTATTATTGTTATTATTATTATTATTATTATTATTATTATTATTATTATTATTATTATTATTATTATTATTATTATTAATATTATTATTATTATTATTATTATTATTATTATTATTGTTATTATTATTATTATTATTATTATTATTATTATAATTATTATTATTATTATTATTATTATTATTATTATTATTATTATTATTATTATTATTATTATTATTATTATTATTATTATAAATTCTGCATCTGCAATCAGCACTTGTAAAAAATCCTTTGTATGACACGTTGCTTGGATATTGATGGAGGCATATCCTTTTCGGTTATTGTATTCTTCGGAATAAAATCGGGGACGTGGTTTCAATGTTTCAACATGACTGCAGTCCAAAGCTGTGGGAAGCAGTATTTTGTAATCCAACAATGTTTTGCTTTATGCTGTTCTTTATAGTATGATGGAAATATTATCCAATGAGAATATAGTATGTCTCTTATAAATTTCGAAACAAAATTAACTATTCTGGAAACAGTGCTCTAATGTACGCCAATATATCTTCACCAATGCCAACTCGAAATCCTGGGTCCCCAACCTAGCGTAAAGATGGTTTCATCTTTCTTGATGACTAATTGGCCATCCTCCTGTTTCAGTTGAATTCCTTAAAATGCATTTATATGTATATTTATATGCACATTTTTGTTCACTATATGAACTAGTAATATAAGCAATATTAGTTTTAAATCTCGGTCACTAACTAAAAACTTTTCATGGTAGATATGTATATGTTATAATATTTATTTATTATTTAAACTATCAAAACTTAGGTGCGGTATAGTAATTAGTAAGTGCGATAAATTCTCTCAAAATGATATAATTGTTTAAAATTAGACTTAATTGCTTAAAATTAGACTCAGAATCCGACCTTGGTTCTTTAAAATCAATCTTTCAGAATTAATAGGTACAAATTCTGTCATATTAATAGCTGCAATAAAACCTAAATATGTACTTTGCTCTGCTTTATTCTAAGTAGGACATATGACTGATATTAATTGCTTTGCTACCTAACTAATTTAGGGCATAAATCAAAAAAGTATGTACTATGAAATTTTCAACTTGCTATTAAACAGCTTTGGCAAAACTAAGTATTTACAACAGAAAAATAGTACTTACTAGCTTTTATGTATACGGAATGAAGTGTTTACTTATAAAGTTCTTTTAAAAACTAAAAACTATGTCCGAAAGCAAATACTTTATTTCGAGCATTTTCCGCATTTGTATGCATACTAAAAATAGTCTATACTTAGAAATTCTCAAGTAAAAGCATTTACTTTGCTTTATGCATATCACCCAATGACTGTGGACCGCAAACACTATCATCCATTATTAGACAACAGTTTTGGCCTATTAAGGGAAAGATCACAACCCGACACACAGTTCATAACTGCATTAGGTGTACAAGAAGCAGGCCACAGCGCATGACCCAAATAATGGGAAATCTTTCTGCCGACCGAGTTACACCAAATAGACTATTCCTTATCTTCGTTGGTAAGAAACCACACAAGGTGAAGTTCAGTTCAGCTCAGTTTTTTGTTGTTTCTCAACTAAGGCAGTGCACTTGGAGAAAGTAACAGACTTAACCACTGAAGCCTTCATTGGAGCCATAAGAAGATTTATTAGTCGAAGAGAAAGAATCCAAGCACTATATTATGTCAATGGAACCAGTTTCGTCGGAGACAACAATCAGCTTCCCGAGCTGAAGGATATATTACCAAGAGCCCCCACTTCGGCGGTTTCTGGGAAGCAGCAGTCAAATCGCGAAGCATTTCCCTCTCCGAGTACTATCTGCTATTTTAAACACGAATTTTGGAAGCGATGGTCAACAGAGTACCTCAACCAACTCTAACAGAGAAACAAGTGGAACAAGAGATAACAATATATAAGTGTTGGCGACTTAGTCATCATCAAAGAAGATAATATACCAACCCTCAAATGGTCGCTGGGAAGAACTGACGACATCTTTAAGGGACAGGATGATTTAGTTCGAGTGGCCAACGTAAAAACGCAGTCGGTCAACGACCAATTCTTCGTCTAGATCCACTCATTGAGGACAGCGAAGATGTCAGCCATAAACAAGAAGATGAGGACACACAAGCATAAACAACAACAAAGCGACGAAAAACGTGCAATATCAGAATAGAATTGAGGAAATACCAGCTAAATGTAATATTTATTGACAACATTCATCACTACTCAATATGCTATCTGGCTTTAATTATAGGGGAGTCATATTTTTGTTCAGAATTCGGAGGCAAAATACGGCAAATGAAATCTCCATTCACTCACCGCACAAGGCTCAATACAACGTCTCAGAGGTATAATATTATTGAATGAGTACCCATTGAATGCGGGGAAGAATGTTCATTCCACCCGACCTAAATTAAGACTTGATGTCAACCATGAGGTAACGACCAGCGATAACAAAATCAAAAAATAAACTTCGATGTCGATGTTTATTATTTTGTTTTATTTTTATTCAGTATCAAATAGTAGTGTAAGCAATTTCATTGACACAGTTATTGAACTAAATTATTGTAAGCAATTTTGAATGACATAATTATGTTTACCTATGTTGTAATACAATTTGTGTAACTATTTGTTAAGTATAAAAGAGACTTCTTTTGGGAAATAAAATTCATTCACACATTAATACTCACTCAGTTTTTTATTTCGAATCATAATCTCGTCTTACGAACAAGTTCAAGGCTTGTATCTTGAATTTCTCAGAAATCTTACTATTTGTACCATAAGATACCTTAAGTACATCTCATACTCTATAACAGCAAGAATTATCAATGATATTGGACAACTGAGCAACGTATCATTCAAAACAGGCATACCTTTGAATTTGTAATGAGGTCTGTCGGGGACCGTGAACGCCGTCTTTTCTAGGAAAGACTTCTTCCGCGGATTCTGCAGAAGGAATCTTTCAAATCCATTCTAGAAATATAGTGTGTATTTGAAATACGACTTAGCACAGCTTATATGTGAGACAAAGGATATGTACTTTTCTAAGTCTTTTGGTTTATTTTCCGGTAGCCTAAACACATCCGGATTTTCCCGGGTTTTCGTATTAAGACTAAGGGAGAGCTAGGCTTTACTCTCTTCAATTATTCCTATAGTAAGTAACCTTTCTAACTCCTCAAATAATAGCTTTTGTACTGCAGGAGAAACCGGATAGTGTCGTAGTTTTATAGGTTCGGCATCCCCGAAATTTAATGGGGAGCAATATCGAGCAACTTTCAGAAATCGATCCCTAGACACAATTTCTGTTGTAGTGAAGGGACGATAAATATCTCTAGCTTCTTAGTTTGATTTTTGTAGCTAATGTCGACAAGGTATTTGCCTATAATAGGCTGACTATGACCATCGGCAGTTTTAACATTGGACAAGATACGGGGAACAGATACGTTGTGCTTTCGGAGGAAATCTTCACCGCCTATTCGTAAAAAACTAATGCTAGCCCCGCTGTCTAGCAGTCCCAACACGTTTTCGCCAAAAAGCTTTACATTAGTATAAGGACGATTGTCATCCGAGCAACAAGACGTGATGGATTCTATTCTTTTTAAGATGATTTTTATATTTCTATTTCCTCCTCGAATCGTTTATTATCGGTGAAATAGACAAAATTGAATTACAGAAAATTCGATCCCTGGCAGCATAGTAATCTACTTGATTTTCATTAAGACGAGGTGAATTATTGTCAATCGGAGGTGGCATTTTTGTGTCTAGCTGTTTTTAGTTAAGTTAATGGTCTTTTCGGAAGGGGCGAATCTTTTACAAATTGATATGTGTTGGAGTTGGTACAATTTATAGTCAATCCGGTATCTGGTTCGGAGAGCAAGCCATCCCGTTTAAAGTTTTGCTCTTCTGTGAGTTTCCCATATACTTAGGGTTTGAACACTGAGCAGAAGTCGTACCTTCCTTTCCACAGTCCATATAGCCATAACCTACATTCCGGCAGTTCCAGCAGGTATAGCTGCTAGTGTCTCTTTATATATGCATATCTTCAAGAATGAGAGAATGGCGGGACAAGAATTCATCAGCATTTAGATTCAAGTTTGAATAAATTACTCTTGTTTATAGATCTTCTTTATTTCACACACAAATGTTTTACAAAATATTCATTGGAGATACTGCATTAGAGATGACGACAGAATCGCAATGTCAGTATCTCTAATAAGTATTTTGTAAAACATTTATGTGTGAAATAAAGAAGATGATCTATCTACTCTTGTTGCTGATTCACCTAATCCAGATAGATTTCGAGCAGCAGAATAGTTTCCCTAAGAGTTTTTTTGGATAATCTCAGCCATCTGTTTCTTAAGTCGGCTCTGGTGGTTTTCAATTCTTTCCTAATTACCTGCAAATTTTCCGACCTGCTTACACCTATCGAAGCTGTAACTAGTCCCTGTATAAAGGTTGGTAAGTCTATTTTCATTTTATTTAATTTATTTTTTCATTTTATTTAATTCCCCTCAAATACGTGGTTTTGTTAATTTTTATTGTAAGGCGTCATGGCTCGTACCCTATCGGATTTCTTGCTAGGAGCGTGATATGGGTTGGGTATAGCTGCTACTAAGACAACTGCTACCAGGCCAAGTGATACTAGCACATTGATACTATGGGACAACTGATACTAGGACATCTGATACTATGGCAAATTGCTACCGGAAACGAAACTTACCATAAAAAAAACTTTTATAGAAAATAAAGGTCAACGAAACCAATGGGTTCTTGCATACAATGATTAAGTTAAAATTATTTCAGTGGAGCTTTTTTGCCGAAGTAAGGAGGACTCAAAATTTTGTTTTGTCAGATAAATATATACATATATAATTATGAGAATCTGTGGCAAAGGTTATACTACGTACTTACATTCGTTAATTGGGTGAACAAATATTTGTGCGTTGGTTGTTTTGTGGTTGTTTTGGGAGAGAGAAAGGGAACCACAAATAATTGTTGTTATATTTATAGTTCATGTAGGCTGTGGAGACGGAATTTGGGTATTTCTACATATAGGAGAAATATAGATATAGAGATCGTGTATGTATATTAAAACATCTTCATTATGAGGAGCGCGGGAGTAAGAAATAGAGTGTGAGATTGTCACTTATGTACACATGTATTTATATGGACATGTAGGTTGGTAGATTTATCAATGATCGTTTTGTGCGTAGAATTAGGAATAGTAGGTAATTAATAAATTAGGTAGTTATTGTATCCATGTGTTGTTTTGTGTTTTTATGATTGGTTAATGTGAATGCGATATTGTGGAAATTGAGTGGTAGTGGTAGAGATAGAAGTAGAGGTACCCAGTAGGAAATTCACTCCTCAATGAAAAATGCCTTAGTGAAATCCTTTATGACAGCGGTCATATACGAGAAATTATCATTGATTTCACTCATGAAAGGAACCAGTTTGCCATTTAAGTAGCATGTTCTGCTTAGCTCAAGTAAGACGGTAGAAAATAGACGACAAAAACAAAACTTTAATGAATGCACAGTCCGTTTGCAAATGCATTAGTAGTATAAATAAGCGGGTTCTGGATCAACGGCGCCAGCGGCACAGCCTATATACTGGTCGTATGGTCTTGCTATCAAAAATAGTATCGCATGATGTTGCTTGAGAAGTGATTTCATGGTAATCGTCATGCTGTTTAAAGAGCTAAGAGAAAATAATGTTTTTTATGTAGTATGAATCATATACTAGGGGCTTAAGAATTATTCAAGTTTTTTTTCGTTTTAAATTGTAGAAATCATATCTTGGATGACACATAAATTATTTTTGGGGCTACACCAGCAGCAATGGTCGCATGGACTGATTAGGTATCGATGTGTGGGGTGTGATGACAGGCGACGACGCGGGGCGGGGTTGTGGTGGTTGAAGGTGTTGGGAAGTGAATTAAGAAAACGAAAAAATTGGATGATAAGGTATGGCGCAAACGTTTGGGGTAATATAAAAAAAGTTGTTTGGGAAGTAAATTAAGAAAAGGAAAAAAATGTTTGGGATAATATAAAAAAAGTTGAATAAATTACGTATGTGGTTAGGAGGTAGTGTGTCATTGAATATTATATACGAGTAAATGGAGGGCAATGAACTGATTAAGTTGCAATGCGTGCTGGCGGGTGCGATGCTCGGGCGGGTGCGATGCGTGGCGGCGCTGGTAAATAGCAAGCAAGGAGAGTTTTTAGAATTAGGATTCTTAGAATCATTTAGATTTCTACCTTCGCAGAGGAAACCCCCTAAATGTATATATGGTTTTCCATATAAGGAACAATTTTTTGATATCTATGAGGAAAAACACAAAGGAACACATATATCAGTTGTTTAATTGGTGGTTTTCATTCTTTCGTACACACTACCTTATTAGTCGGTTGAATTGAGTTTTTTTTTTAAATTTTTTTTTTATTTTTTTATTTTAACCGTAAGAATGATAAAGACTAAGAAATGTGATAATTCCAGAAATCCCTATCACATCAGTTGGTTGAATTTAGGTTTTTTTTTTATTTTAACTGTGGGAATGATAAAGACTAAGGAATGTAATACTTAAATCCATATCATATTAGTCGGTTGAATTTAGGTTTTTTTTTTATTTTAACTGTGGGAATGATAAAGACTAAGGAATGTGATAATTCCAGAAATCCCTATCATATCAGTTGGTTGAATTTAGGTTTTTTTTTTATTTTAACTGTGGGAATGATAAAGACTAATAACTATGTCATCTATAATTAGAATTTGTGGTTAGACATGTGAAACTTAAAGAAATCCATTTAATTTACATTGTTACTAGAATGATAAGATTGTATAAATAGACTGTATTTTTCTTTTAATTTTCATTATAGTCGTACTTGTTAAACTTTCAGTATCTAATTATTAAAAAAAAAAGAAAATGCAATCGTTTCTACAAAAAATTAATAAATATATCTGTGAAAAACCTCTGCTTCCCTTGAAGGACTTAGGATCAACACCGGAAACAATTTTAGAAGCTAAAGTGTGTAATACAAAGTTCGGTCCAAGAAATTGAGAACTATAAAATATTCTTAAGTGAGAGGTTTATGAATCTAAATATGGAAGAAATCCAAAAATTGGTGGGAATGCGGATTATGAAAGGACACGACGGAGTTAAATTCCTTCCACCTATGTGAATGAGGATTATGGTGGAAGATGATATAGTTGAGTTCCTTGCACCACAACAGGCTGAATGTTCTAGTAAGAGAAAATCAGCTGTAATTACTCAACAAGATGAAGAAGATGATGATGACATTTTTGTCTTCTCACAAAAACGTCAATGTTTTTAGAAAAAAAGAAAAAGAGTAATAAAATAATTCCAACATTGAAAATTGTTTTTTTTCATATATTTTTATAGCTTTCTTTATCTTCTCTTCTTTGTATTATGGTTTTTCTTTATTGAATATAAATCTGATGTTGAATTACTGAATTTCAAAACAATGAAGCAAACATACCAAATGAATATCTTAAGAAAAAGAAAACATATATAAATTTACATATCAATAAATTTTATTTAGGAAAAAAATTATAAAAGATATGTTTATTTATTGTGTTTGGGAATAGGTATCCAAGAGTTGTGATCTGATGAGAAACCAAGCCATTTCACGAATATTTTATCTTTTTTTCTTTGAAGCACTTTCTCGATTAGATATGTATCGGGGAACTTAGTTTTTTGTAGTTCGAGTTCGTAAAATCCTCCTTTAATAGGATGCCCTTGATAGTCTTCCAATAGGTATGTTATCGGATTTGTATGCTGTACTTTGATTATCTTAAATATTTCAGTAGTCCAATTTGGTGTGTATCCTTTATCAAATATATGTTTATATTAACTAATTCTGACTGAATCCCCAATTTTAAATTTTGAAGATATATTAATTTTAACATGACTATAAATTTTGGATAGTAATATTTTTTCGTTTGTAGTATTAACTTGAGATGGTTTCATCTTTATTGTGCGATGTTTAGAATTATTGTAGGTGTTTGTCAGCTGTTCTATAATATCAATCCAACGATATGATCCATTCAAACTGAATTCTTTCCACATATAGGCTTTCAAAGTGCGATTAATTCGTTCAACAATCGAAGCTTTAAGAACACTAAATGTAGAATAGTGCTTGATTTTAAATTGTTTCATAAGTTTTTGAAAAGATGCATTAAAAAATTCTTTTCCATCATCTGCTTGTAAATTTTTTGGGTGACGACCCTTAGTTGGTATATCCCTCATAGCCAGAGTGACATTCACTCCTGTTTTATTTTTAATAGGAACCGTCCAAACAAATTTTGAAAATGTGTCAATAACTGTGAGAAGATATCGATAATTATCATTTTCAGGTGAATATACAATCATCTCAACAAGATCAGCTTGCCATAAATCATCTAAGTCCTTAATAATAACTCGTCTTTTTGGAAAATTCCTTCGAGCAGGCTTATGTAGTTCTTCAACAACGGTTCTTTGACTCATCTTTTTTATTGAATGATAAAAAAACAATGTGTGTATTCTTTTTATGCATATATATGTTTATTTATTTAAGACATTTAATATAATAATTACAAGGTTTGCTTTCACTATTTTAATCTTTTGTATAGAGCCATTAATTTTTTAATCTCAACATTCTATTTTCAAGCATGTAGCATGCACATGTATCTGGTCCATCTTGACATAGGTTTGAAGACCACGAGCAGTTATTAAAATGGCATCCATGCTGTGAAATTGTAGTGGATACATTCATGAATCCTTTATAGAAGATTATACTATTTAAAATCTCCTGATAATGTTGTTCCAATAATTGATGTTGATTAGTTTTCAAAAATTGTAAAATTTCATCAAGAATTAATGTATAATCTATGTTAGACATAATGAATGAAATATGTTTTATCAAGAGTGTTGGAATTATTTATAAATAAATCCACATATTTTTTAGGTGTGTCATGAAATTCTTCTTTTGATAATTGCTCCACAAAGTTGCGATGATGATTAATTTGATAGCTTGAGCGTTTCTTTGTTCTTTTTGTTGTATTTCTACTATTATCATTATCATCAGTAAAATTTGGTGAGTCATCAATAGAAGACTTGGTGGTGGTGAATTCATCACGATGGTGAAGTTGTTCCGAATTGACTTTTATTTTCTTTGAAGGGATTCCACTAAGATTATTTTTATCTTGTGTACTATTTGTTTTTTTAACCAGCTCGTTTAGCGGTTTTGTAAGTGGTTTAAAAGTTTCCTCAATTTGAGTTTCGTAAGCTTCTCTACCTGTCTTAAGAGCTTTATATTTCTTTCGTAGAGCATCTGTATTTCTAACTAGTTCTTTTGTTAGTTTTACATCTATATTCATCATCATGTAAAATTATTTTTTCTTACAAAGGCAGGTGGTTAATAAATTTCGTAGTTGATGAAAGAAGCGTTCAAAAGGTCTTAAATTGAATTTGATATTCAGATAACTGATCTTAACTGATGAATACTGAGTCTCAAACTGAACTGAACTGCTTTTTACTGCTATTATCTGCTCACTGAACTGCTCTGTACTGTTCTCATAGAACATTACTATACATATGATATGAAATTGAAAGTGTTATCTGCTTTATAACTTAAGAAAACAGTCAAAGCCTTTTCTATAACGACCTTCATTCAAAGGGCTATCCTTATCAATTACCATAAATCCATAATTTGTATTCCAGCATTCTGCACAGACCTTTTGGAATGTATTAAATGTCATATCTGAATTAATATGATTTAGAATATATATAAATATTTTCAAATTTTAATCCATTGGGATGTTGTAGCAAACTCATCATAACGTTAGTTTTTCCACAGTTTGAAGGACCCGTAATTAAACTTCGTATACTATTAGGGAATAGTTTACCATGTTTTTTTCTTTCAATATTTTTAGTCAACTCCATATTTTTTACTGGTAGATGATACTGTTGTTTAACGAATCGCATTGTCATAAAAACTAAATGATTTCCTATAAATTCATAGTTTATATTCAAAAGTATCATTTTGCTTTAAACCATTCTAGCGTAAAGATTATTATATAAAATGATCGATTATTCGAAAAAGTCTATCACTCAACAAAACATTGTGAAATGAGAAGGTTTATTAATTTCTTTAATAAACAAACTTCCTATTGAACTACATTTACCAGGCTATCAATATTGTGGACCAGGAACAAAACTTGAAAAACGTTTAGCTCAAGTAGATCCGGGGGTTAATTTACTTGATCAAGCATGCAAATAACACGATATATCTTATTCAAAATTTAAAAATACAGCTGATCGACACATCGCCGATAAGATCTTAACCGAAAAAGCTTGGCAGAGAGTTAAATCTAAAGACGCTAGTATAGCTGAGCGAGCAAATGCGCTATCGGTTACCAATCTCATGAAGACAAAGACAAAATTTGGAATGGGTTATTCTAAGACTGTAGATAAACGGGCTAAGGATAAAATGGCTAAAAATAAAAAATTAAAACATATAATAAGAATAAACAGCTTTCTTTTAGAAAAGTAATGAAAGTTATTGGAAATAATATTAAACATAGAAAGCCGATTAATCTGGAAAAAGCTATCAAAATAGCCATATCATCTGCTAAGAAAACAGTTAGAAAAAACAGTAATAACATTAAGACACCTAGAGTTATTTCTGTACCGAAAATTGGTGGTGTAATTCCATTTCTCGTACCCTTGTTTGCTGGACTTTCAGCTCTTGGGGCTTTAACAGGAGGCGCTGCAGGAGTAGCAAAGGCTGTCAATGATATTAGCATTGCTAAAAAAGATTTAGAGGAGTAAAAACGTCATAATCAACAAATAGAATCCACTGCAGTAGGTCAGGGTCTATATCTTAAACCTTATAGGAAAGGGCTTGGACTTTATTTAAATCCACAGTCAAAAAACTTCTAAGCTCACTAGCCAATCGTGCATTAAATGAAATAGATTTGAGAAATTTCACAAAGAAATTAATTCCAAATTTTCGAGGAGTTTTCATGAGAGATAATTTACCAAAAAGAAAGCCTTGGAAAAATGAGTGTGGAATTGTAAATCTAGATTCCTCAAACGGCCCCGGTACACATTGGGTAGCGTACAATAAAAAAGATGATTATATTGAATATTTTGATAGCTTTGGAAATCTTCAACCTCCTATTGAAATTATTAACTATTTAGGTGAAAAAATTAATTATAATTATACGAAATATCAAAACTATAACTCATTTAATTGTGGTCATTTATGTTTAAGATATTTATATGATTGCTATTTTCAATTAAATAAATAAAGAGTTTTATATACATATGGTTTCATTGTATTATTTATCACCATGGCGATGACACTTACACTAAGCGGCTGTACCTCTATTCTATCAGCTGAATATTTTCCACCTTTAAATTTAGATCAAGACTATGTTTGTGGATTGGTTGATTTTCAGACTTACAACTCTATACCAAATGTTGATGAGAATAATAATCTGTTTCATATTGGAGAGTTTAAAATTGAAATCCCTACAGGCTCGTATGAAATTGATGCAATTGCTTCATATATATCAGAAGTATTATTTACAAAAAATTCTGTCTCTAATGTTACAATACAAGCAAATAATAACACAATGGAATGTGATATTGAATCTAATGAGACAATTTATTTCAATAAGGATAGAACTATTGGAAAATTATTAGGCTTCAGTAAGCGTGTTCTCAACGCTGGGGAGACTCACTCATCTGACTTACCCATAGATATAAACAAAGTAAATGTAATACGAATCGAGTGTAACATCATTACTGGTTCTTATTTTAATAACACTCCTGTGCATACAATTCATGAATTTTCACCAGAAGCAGGATCAGGCTATAAAATCATAGAGGTTCCAAAAAATGTTATCTATTTACCAGTGAATGTTAAACGAGTAAGTACTACAACTTTAAAACTTGTGGACCAGGACGGTGATCTGATAAATTTTAGAGGAGAAAGAATAACAGCACGATTACATTTAACTCCAAATCGAAAGAATGTTAATATATAATAATAATTATTTAACAGATATCAATACTACTCATTCAAGTAGTTCTACTCGAACATCAAAACTGACAACACATAAGTTATCTCCTGAAAATAAATCTTATCTTCTTTCCCTAGGATTTAAACTAAAATAAAAAAATGAATGATATATTGGATATTACTCATGGAGCAAACTATGATAATAGTATATCTAAGTTTGAATACCACAGCTATTCACCATTTCTTCAGTCATTCAATCCAAGTGATGAAATACGCATACCCATAAAACAACAGGATTTATGTATACTACCCTGTGAAAGTTACATTTATATAGAAGGAGGTCTGACTAAAGAAGATGGAACTGTTTCAACAGGAAAATTAATTAATAATGCAATAGCTTTTCTATTTGAGGAAATACATTATGAATTAAATGGTGTAGACATTGAAAACAATAAAAACGTTGGAATCACATCGACCTTGAAAAATTATATATCTTTAAATGAAAATGAAAGTAAAAGCTTAGAAAATGGATCATGGAGTGGAAACACTAGTATTTCTCCAGCGTTAGGCATTTTTAATTTTTGTTTGCCATTGAAAAATCTATTGGGGTTTGCTGAAGATTATAAAAAGATTATAGCAAATGCGAGACATGAACTAGTTTTAATTCGCGCTCGATCTAATGAGAATGCTTATTTTTCCAAAGATAATGAAGAATTAAAACTATCAATTTTTAAATTGCAATAGAGAGTTCCACACATCACTCTATCTGATTCAAATAAACTTAACTTATTGAAGCAAATTCAATTAAAGCCCATTCAAATTCATTTTCGTAATTGGGAAATGTATGAATATCCAACACTATCAACCACCACTGATCATATATGGACGGTGAAAACTTCAAGTCAACTTGAAAAGCCTAGATATATCATCATTGCTCTACAAACTGATAGAAAAAATCAACGAAATAAAGATGCTAGCAAATTTGATAATTGTGATGTCAGCAATGTAAAAGTTCATTTAAATTCTGAATCTTACCCCCGAGAGGATTTAAACATTAAATATAAACTAGATCGATATGCCGTTCTCTATGATATGTATAGCAAATTTCAACATTCATACTATCAGAAACAAGCAAGGCCTCTTTTATCAAGAACGTATTTTAAGGATATTGCCCCAATTATGGTTATCGACTGTTCACGTCAAAATGAAACAAATAAAACAGGTCCTGTGGATGTAAGAATTGAGCTTAAAACATTAACTCCGATTCCTGCTTTAACAACCATGTATTGTATGATACTTCATAATCGTATAATTGAGTACAATCCATTAACAGGAGAAGTTAACAAACTTACTTAAATTGTATGTACTTATATGATAATTTTTTAGTAGAAAGAATTAATTTGTTGAGAACGGACATCTAAAAAAATGGATATACACTTTGTAGACATTCAAGGATTTGCTGATTTAAACAGCAATCGTTTCATTCTGAAGGAAGTAGCTGTATTACATAATGAGAATCATCATCATCACTTTATTGTTAGTCCACCATTTAATTTAAACCTCACATCAGATTCACTTAGAAGACAAGTTAATTGGTTGTATCAAAATTATCACGGATTAACCTGGAATGGAGGATTTGCACGTCTCTCTCAAGTACAGATATTTATTCGACAAAAACTTAAAAGTGGTGTAAAGAAACAATGGATACAATCCTTACTCAATAATGAAAACGTAGAAGTCGTTAACCTCGAAGAAGATATCTATTACAGATGTCCAAATTTAAAAGAACTTAAAAAAATGTATCCAAATATAACTTCCAAATGTGGATATCATGGGAAAATATGTGCACTTCAAAATGTTTATCTCTTAAGTAAATTTATTAGTGAAGCTAAGAATTATAATTAATAGTTCAATAAAACAATTTTGTACAATACTTGATACTTTTTTCTTTTTATTATAATTTTTATAATTACATATCATTTTCTAAATCTATTCTATAATGACCCCAAGCTAGTGTATTGATATTATTACTACATATAAATCTTTTATCGTCCGCACAGCTTAAACTTAATTTATTGATACATTCAGTATATATAGTATGCTGTCTAGATCTAAAGTTTATCATTTTACTATAAAAGTTACGCTTATGTAACAAGCAATCTCTATAATTTTGCAAAGATAATTTTTTTACAGCTGCTGATTTAACACCTTTTGCTTTTTTTATCACAGATGTATCTTCAATATCAATACTATACATTTTAGCTCTTAACCCAATAAATTCCTTCATTATTCTTCCATTATTCTCATCTTTCATATAACCTAATTTTTTCACATTGAGCTGAGCAATATCATAGGGGTTATGTAGGGGGTAATCTGAAGTATCAAACATTTTAATTATATCACTCTTAATATCGCTGTAAAAGTCATCAGTTCGTATTTGATAAATAAATGAATCAGTATCCATATAAGCCAGTTGCAGGTTCTTAGTAAATTTTGGTTTCATATAAGCATAATGAAAGTCATACATTTTATACTTTGAAATCTCTAATACACAAAAACCTAAGTATATAGGCTTATTATAGACACAGTAAATTCGATTTAACTGAATAGCAGCCATAGTTTCGGAAAATTCTAAAATGCTATGAAAAAAAGGTTTAGCGATAAGAGCACGACTACCAAGATGTCTACCTCTGCTTTCTACTGAATCAACAATTCGAACATCTTTTCGTTTGTCAACATTCTCCATAGTTTTTCCAAACACAGCATTATTACAGAGTTTACGCTGATCCTTTTGAAACTTTGTAGTTGCTTTTTTTCTAAGTTCATTGTTTCAATCAATATATTTTTTCAACCTTTTAGATTGTTTGAATTGCATCACTCTGTGAATTTTCTTTAGCACTAAACCATTTTCAAGGCACTGAAATAAACTTTTGTAATGTATTATATAATTTATCTTATTATTTAAATCAGCAATTAATTTTTTATCTGATTTGTTAGACAATGAAATATTTGAGGGACAGAAAGGAAGATCGTTATGATCATCATGTATTTCTATAGGATATTCGAGATCAACTTCTACGACATAACCAATGTTTATATTTGAAATTAACCATTCTTTAATCCCATCTAAATTATGTGGAGGTTCAACCCATTTAAAGTCTGAATGTGGTAGATAGTCAGACATTGCCCAACCGTAAAGATTATTAGCATCCAAATACATTAAATAATTAGATGGTTTACTTGAATCATAATCAGACATATATTTATTATTTGCTGTAGAATGTCGTAAGCTACACTGTGTCAAACCTCCTCTTATACCTTTAGCGAAAAAGTTATACATGTTTATATCAGTTAAAAGTTCAAGTTTTACACCTGTTTCTTTCAACATAGCATCCCACGAAAAACCTGGTAATGTATAATAATGACAGGGGTCTAAACCGTAAATTGTTCTAGAGTCAATTCTGAATTTTTCGAAAATGTCTGCTAAGATTAAAACATCTGTTTTCAAATAGTGTTCTAGATATTCTCTTAAACTGTTACATTTAAAATGTGACCAAACTTTTATAGCGTGATTATAATCATCTTGGTTGCAATCTTCTTCAATCAGAGAATTTCTAAAAGATTCTATTGAAGGGAGCTCTGTCTCACTTAATTTATCTATAGAGTCTAAATAGTCATAGCAGAAAACACCCTTACGAGTCATTAGTTGGAAAGATTCATCATCTTTGAAAAATGATGTTAAAATTTTAAAATCTGTTTTTTTATCCAATGTTTTTGCTATACTATCAATACTCGAAAGTAGAAATCTAAATGAGTCTAAGAATCGTAATTCTAAAAACTCTCCTTGCTTGCTATTTATTAAGATTTTTGATGAAATTGATATATATTTCTCTTTGTTGAGAGGAATAATATTTATAGACCCTTTGATATTACCCAGCTCTTTTATGAATAAATGTGAGTCATATCCGGTTAAGTTGTGGAAAAAAATAAGAATAATTTTAGGTATCTTATAATTTAAATTACATTTGGAATGTGCGGCTGCTCTGAATTTTCCAGTTAGATAGTCATGATCCCGAACCTTTAGACTCCCCCACACTGGTTTCTTACAGATATGACATGTTGTTGCCTGTTGAAATTTAATTTCATCCTGAGGTGTCATAGTCATCGGGATTTTCAGCCCCAAATGATTTTTATAAATATTTTGACAGTCTTCGTGCAAGTTCGCTATAAAAACTTGTGTACAGTCTTCACCTAGAATAAAAAACAAAAAATAATTATATTATATTACCAGACAATTTATATATTACATATGAAATGAGAGGTTTTAAGAATAATTTTTACTTACCGGTGTATTTGAAAAGTTTATTCAAAGATGTATTAAATGAACATTCGATAAAATAGGATACAGCAATTGGAACATGTTTTTTAATAGATGTAGTTGATGAGTTTGATGGATCAGGTTGACAGCTATCGATATTCACCAGCATACACTCAAAATCTGCATAGATGGCAAATGGCACTTCTAGTGATCTATGTTGATGTTCAAACTGTAGTATATTATTTGGAACATCTGGTAGTGTTGTCACAGTTTTATTGCATTCATTTTCATGCTTCTCAAATGCTTCACCTGTGTTGAACGTTTGCAGACATGAATTACATATTCTCACTGGTCGTTTGCTATGACTCAGTTGTGCTCCTATTAATCTAGACATATTTTTTATCCATACATAATGACTATAATCCCCTTCTTGTATTAGTAATAAATTAATATGTTGTTGTCTTTTGTGTTGAGAGTTGAAATATGGACCAACAACTCTATAACTTTCCCCAGATCCATTTTTTTCTACTCCAAAAACATTTATACTAATTGTGGGATTGAGTGTCTCAAAGATCGATATGTCTTTAAGTTTCAAAGGGAACTATAAATTTGTAAAGTCAATTTGAATTCCACTCATTGAACTTATCATATCATGTTGAATGTTTTCAATCTGATAACTGATTGCTCTATTTGTATTTGTATCTACGGGGTAAAGAGCTGATATAACCGCCCATTTAAAACAGAATTCATCATTATTTTGGAAATTAACACAGGCATGTTTTAGTTCAATACTTTTTGGAAGGCTTAAATAGCTCGAACCTCTGAAGGGTTTATACTCGTTAATATTAACTTCAATATGTTTAATACACAATAGTGCCCATCCTGAATCTCTTTTCTGAAACTCTTCACTTTTAACTTCAATTGTTTTAAACATATTTTTAATTATATCTTTCAAATCATCATTTTGTAAAGCTATTTGCATTGGACATTTAAAAGATTTTATGCTTATTTCACTTTTTTCTGATTCTCCTTGTGTTGATATAAATTTTATGAACTCTGCAAATAGTTCAATGCTGAACTTTATACCCTCTTTGGTTTCAAACGAGTATTCAAGTAATTTAATTATATCAAGTATGCAGCTATTTAAAAATTTGGTAATGTCTATAAGCCCTTCATCGGTATTTTCTAAGGAATAGGTTTCCACTTTACCTTCAAAACAATGCCTTATTCTGTTAAAACGAGTATTGTTGACTGGAACTTTGCTCTTTCTCTTATGCTCATTAGTTCTAAGGTGATGACCCCATCCAGATACTAGCACATCTATTTCACAGTTTTCACATCTACGTTTTTTCGATGATGAATGAGGTTGGGATAGGGAATCATTCATATCTTTTGGAAGTTTTCTCTTGCTGCTAGTTGGTTGATCAATTACTCGCTCTTGACAGGAGACGTTAATATGTTCCTTGCGAAAGTGTAGCAACATTGAATCCTTTCGTGTATATGTTTTGTCACACTGAGGACATTTAATTTTATCGCCATGTGCAGCTCTTATATGTCTATTCAGAGTTCCGATATAAGTAAATTTAACACTGCACACGTTACACTCAAAATTCTCCATTTTATTCTTATTAAGTTTTTTTTTAATTTTAACGTTTGAGTCAAGAAGTATAATACTAGATTAACAAGTAAGACTATAATGAAAATTAAAGGAAAAATACAGTCTATTTATACAATCTTATCATTCTAGTAACAATGTAAATGAAATGGATTTCTTTAAGTTTCACATGTCTAACCACAAATTCTAATTATAGATGACATAGTTATTAGTCTTTATCATTCCCACAGTTAAAATAAAAAAAATCTAAATTCAACCAACTGATATGATAGGGATTTCTAGAATTATCACATTCCTTAGTCTTTATCATTCCCACAGTTAAAATAAAAAAAAACCTAAATTTAACCGACTAATATGATATGGATTTAAGTATTACAGTCCTTAGTCTTTATCATTCCCACAGTTAAAATAATTTTCAATGTTGGAATTATTTTATTACTCTTTTTCTTTTTTTCTAAAAACATTGACGTTTTTGTGAGGAGACAAAAATGTCATCATCATCTCCTTCATCTTGTTGAGTAATTACAGCTGATTTTCTCTTACTAGAACATTCAGCCTGTTGTGGTGCAAGGAACTCAACTCTATCATCTTCCACCATAATCCCCATTCCCATAGGTGGAAGGAATTTAACTCCGTCGTGTACTTTCATAATCCGCATTCCCACCAATTTTTGGATTTCTTCCATATTTAGATTCATAAACCTCTCACTTAAGAATATTTTATAGTTCTCAATTTCTTGGACCGAACTTTGTATTACACACTTTAGCTTCTAAAATTGTTTCCGGTGTTGATCCTAAGTCCTTCAAGGGAAGCAGAGGTTTTTCACAGATATATTTATTAATTTTTTGTAGAAACGATTGCATTTTCTTTTTTTTTTTAATAATTAGATACTGAAAGTTTAACAAGTACGACTATAATGAAAATTAAAAGAAAAATACAGTCTATTTATACAATCTTATCATTCTAGTAACAATGTAAATTAAATGGATTTCTTTAAGTTTCACATGTCTAACCACAAATTCTAATTATAGATGACATAGTTATTAGTCTTTATCATTCCCACAGTTAAAATAAAAAAAAAAACTAAATTCAACCAACTGATATGATAGGGATTTCTGGAATTATCACATTCCTTAGTCTTTATCATTCCCACAGTTAAAATAAAAAAAAACCTAAATTCAACCAACTGATATGATAGGGATTTCTAGAATTATCACATTCCTTAGTCTTTATCATTCCCACAGTTAAAATAAAAAAAACCTAAATTCAACCGACTAATATGATATGGATTTAAGTATTACATTCCTTAGTCTTTATCATTCCCACAGTTAAAATAAAAAAAAAACCTAAATTCAACCAACTTTTTTTTTTTTTTTTTTTTTTTTTTTTAATTTAACTATATGTTTTGATTTAACTGATATGATAGGGATTTCTGGAATTATCACATTTCTTAGTCTTTATCATTATTACGGTTAAAATAAAAAAATAAAAAAAAATAAAAAAAAAAAAAAAAAAAACTCAATTCAACCGACTAATAAGATAGTGTGTCCGAAAGATTGAAAACCACCAATTAAACAACTGATATATGTGTTCCTTTGTGTTTTTCCTCATAGATATCAAAAAATTGTTCCTTATATGGAAAACCATATATACATTTAGGGGGTTTCCTCTGCGAAGGTAGAAATCTAAATGATTCTAAGAATCCTAATTCTAAAAACTCTCCTTGCTTGCTATTTACCAGCGCCGCCACGCATCGCACCCGCCCGAGCATCGCACCCGCCAGCACGCATTGCAACCTAATCAGTTCATTGCCCTCCATTTACTCGTATATAATATTCACTGACACACTACCTCCTAACCACATACGTAATTTATTCAACTTTTTTTATATTATCCCAAACATTTTTTTCCTTTTCTTAATTTACTTCCCAAACAACTTTTTTTATATTACCCCAAACGTTTGCGCCATACCTTACATCCAATTTTTTCCTTTTCTTAATTTACTTCCCAACACCTTCAACCACCACAACCCTGCCCCGCGTCGTCGCCTCGCATCACACCCCACACATCGATACCTAATCAGTCCATGCGACCATTGCTGCTGGTGTAGCCCCAAAAATAATTTATGTGTCATCCAAGATATGATTTCTACAATTTAAAACGAAAAAAAACTTGAATAATTCTTAAACCCCTAGTATATGATTCATACTACATAAAAAGCATTATTTTCTCTTAGCTCTTTAAACAGCATGACGATTACCATGAAATCACTTCTCAAGCAACATCATGCGATACTATTTTTGATAGCAAGACCATACAACCAGTATATAGGCTGTGCCGCTGGTGCCGTTGATCCAGAACCCGCTTATTTATACTACTTGCATTAACTAAATGCAAAACCTCCAAACCACAGCGATTTCATATTATTCTTTTTCCTTATTGAATTATGACATCTCAAGCATCATTTTGTTCACTAAGGAAATGAACTCATTAATTTCGTAATTCCATGTAATCGGTGATTTCATTACAAAATTTTCACCTACTTACCTCCTAGGCCAAGCCCATATTAAATTCATTATACGATTCCAAACAAAATTCAGTGGTGATACTTCTTCTCCTTGAGGAAAAAGCTACTTTTTCAGTTGCGATTTTTTGAATATTTCCCACTGGGTAGAGATAGAGATAAGTTCGTTTTCGCTGTTCTTTGACCGATTTCGATGAAAGTTAAATATGCGCTAGTTGACATAGAATTACGAAAAAAAAAAATTGTTTCAAAATAATATTGTCAAAAATAGGTCAACTTCGTTGTTCTTTGACCGATTTCGATGAAATTTAAATGTGTTCTAGTTGACATTTTATGATTAGTTAATGTGAACGTGAAATGGTGGAAATTGTGACATAGTGGTAGAGATAGAGGTTAGAGGTATAGATAAGTTTGTTTTGTGGTCCTGATTACTCATATCTACCTATAAAAATTACAGTATGTAGCTAGTAAATGATTTAATAATTGAAGTAGGTAGGACATATTTATAGGCAGGTAGGCATGAAACAACCTATTTTACATTAGAAACATAGATACCTAAGTGTTGGGCGGTAGATGAAATTTATGTTTTTTACTGATAGGCTTATTTTTTGATTGGTTTGGTATCTATAAATGTACCACTTTTTATCTTAGATACTAACGACTGAAGTGAGGATGTATATATATAGAAGATCTAAGCAGATCTTCACATTTTTATTTACACTTTTTACTTTTCCAAATTCTTTAAAATCATCCTCCACTTTAATGTTCTTTGTTTTTATTTACACTTTATACTTTTCCAAATTTCTTTAAAATAATCCTCCACTTTAATGTTCTTTGTGTTTGTCGTTTCTTTCTTTTAAACCTTGTTGAATTATTAAGCAATTGCCCCTTAAAAAGCATTATTTCAAAAATTTACTTTCGAAAGATCATCAATCTTATTAAAAAAAAAACTTATTTTAAGTAGGTTCAAATACTTAAGATAAGCTTTTTTTTAAATTATCATAGCTAATATGTAACAATATATTTACATTAAACAAATTGCTATTTGAAATGAAAAACTGTGTTATTCTTTTATTTTTATTAAAAACTTGCAAAAAAATTTATTATAACATTGTCTCCTTTTCCCGGGTTAGTATTCTAATATGGAAACGGATTTTTTTTTGTTTAATCTTCATGATGAAGTTTGCACGTGAAGAAATGACAAGAATGGTTTGACAATGTAAACATTGAAAGTAGGTAATACTTACAAATATAGGAAACTTAAAAATATTTGTGTTGAAATTGTAGTGCTTAAATTAATTATGAAATACTGAATAAGCATCATTGTTGATAAGAAACATTCGTTCTTAATTATAATTGTTGCTTTACTGCTTTAAACGAGAATAATACTTTCGTTTTTTTATTTAGTTTATTAAATTAATAACTTATATTGGTGTTTTAACGAAGCAAAACAAAACATTAAATAAAATATCAATGTTATTGACTAATACAATTTTCATGTTGTTTATCAACAACAATCGTGCAAATTTTCATATTAATACGACCACAATAAGTGGTCATACCAACATTTGTATGTTTATGGAAACACTATTTTCATTTTTCTGGCATCATAAACTTTGTTGATCAACAACAATCGTACAATTTGATATTAAATCGAGTACAATAATTGTCACACCTACATTTCTATATTAAAGGAAACACAATTTTCATGTGCCGTGCATCAAAAACGTTGTTGGTTAACAATGTTACTATTATCTTAGTAATAGTTTGAGCACGAAATTGAAAATGGCATTGTGGATTTGAACAATGGAAATTGTATCATTTAAACAAACAAATTGAAAATGCCAGCTTGTTCAAATTAAATTTGTTCGTGCTTGACGCAAAAGCAAACAAGGTTCATGCTTGATCTTACCAAGTTTTTTTTTCGGGGCGGTGCAAATTTAAACTAAATTTAGGTACCTAGTTTACGTAGACCTTCCTAATCATCAAACAATTTAAAAGCTGAACCTAATCTACAATTCTAATACATAGGTATCTACATAAACGAAATAAAAAATAAGAATGAAAAAAGAAACACATTTTTCTGTTTATGTAATTGCCATTTTAAAAATTCCATAATCTTACTTATCTACCTACGTACCTCTCACAATTAATAACTTAAGTACATAGATATGTATGTAGGTACATTCATAGATACCAACCCAATCCTAAAATAAACCTATCGATAAGAAATATAAATTTAATCTACCACCCAACATAGGAAATAGGATATTTCATACCTACCTACCTATAACTATGCCCTACCTTCTTCAATTATCAAATCATTTACTAGCTACATACTGCAATTATATATACCTAGGTAGGCATATGTAATCAGGAACTCAAAACAAACTTATCTCTACCTCTAACCTCTATCTCTACCACTACCTCACAATTTCCACAATTTCACGTTCACATTAACCAATCATAAAATATCAACTAGAACATATTTAACTTTCATCGAAATCGGTCAAAGAACAAGGAACTTGATATTTCTTTGACAATATTGTTTTGAAACAATTTTTCTTTTATAATTCTACAACAATTTCATCGAAGTCGGTCAAAGAACATAAAAGTTGACATATTTTTGACAATAGGTACTATTTTGAAACTATTTTTTTGTTTTATAATTCTGTCATCTAGAACAGGCGGAACGAAATCGCATTGGCGGAGCAAAATCGCATTGCCACCTCCAAGTGGTGCCCGCTGGATAGCCGAAAGGTGATTGAATCCAAGAGCTGAGACACCTGAGTTACCTTCTCAGGAACTAGGAGCAGAAGATGAGATATCGCTCTGAAGAACCAGCTCTCCACGAAAACCAATAGCGTCTGACGCATAATGTGCGGCTTATTGGTCAGCGTCTGATTCCATAGGGGCGGCTGAGCTTAAAAACCTGAATAGAAGAGGTAACTGAGCTATTTATGGAACTAAACAAAAGTTACAACAGCAAAAAATATGGCAATGAGTAAAACGAATAGGTATATTACCCCAGGTGACAATCCAGACAAGCTGGAAAATCCACTCTCTTCTGAGATCGGTCCTACGGATTCTGCGGAGGACCAATTATTGCGTACAGGAAATAGACGGAGTTCAAAAACACTAAGGACTCCACCAAAAATAAATTCAAGGGTTACATAGAAGTCATTAAAGAAAAAGGAACCAACACCTATGAAAAGATCGAAATAAAAGATCGGCAGTGTTCAACTAAAAACAACGAGATCCGCCAAGTTGAATCCGAAAATTATTTCGATAAATGGCAAATACAAATATTGGCCAGAAAACAACTTGAAGTGCTTGTTGAAAATCTTAAGCAACAAGTTAAGAGACTGGAAGAAAAAGTCAGCTTGCTTGACAAAAAGTCCATGAAAGACAAAAAATCAAGTCCGAAGTCACCAGTAATGAAAAGCCCAAAAAAAACTGCAAGCGAGTTTCATACTGATGAGGAAGAGCTCCTCCTTGAAACTGATGGAAACCGAAATAAACGTAAGTCCAAAAAACGAAAAGCAGATGGTAGCCCAGAGACTGTTCAAAAAAGTCAACAGACAGCTTCAAAAGCAGATACTGCTGCAATAATGAAAACATTCAATAAAGAAATAAGAGATGTATCCCCAAAGAAGTCTTATGTTAAAGGCACTAGGCAAACTGCACATCCTCCAATCATGATTTCTGGATTGGCAATGTTTTGCGAGGTTAAAGGCATTGTAGAAAAATGCACGAATAAGGAATTTAAATACACATTATACAATAAAGACAATTGGAAAGTCATTGTTGAAGACGCCGATGCGTATAGATCTGTCACTGAAGAATTGAACAAAAAGAAAATTCAGTGGCATACGTACGAAAATAAAGCTACAAGATCAATAAAATTAGTAGCAAGAGGCCTTCATGTGTTGGCAAAGAAATTGTCGAAGACCTTATACAAAAAGGCTTCCAAGCTCTCGATAACAACAATCTTACTAAAAATGAGACAATCAAAGACTCCACTGGGGAAAAAACGACAAAAAAGAGGTCTCTACCTTTATTTATGCTCACTTTCGAAAATAAGGAAAGTCTCGATAAGATCTACAGTATTATATCCATTATGGGCATAGTTGTCAAAATCGAACTACTGCGAAAGTCGAAAATTGTTCCACAATATAAACGCTGCCAACCCTTTGGACATATACAAAAATACTGCAATCGCGAGTTTGCTTGCGTTAAATCTGAAGGCAAGCATGCAACTAAAAATTGTCGCATTGGCAGAGAACAGAAAGCAAAATGTGTTAACTAATCAAGGCAATCATCCTGCGCGTTACAGAGGATGTCCAGTGGCCAAAAAATTCAAAGACACAAAAAGAAAAAACAAAACTGGGAACAAGTTTAGAAACGCAACAGACACAAAAGAAATAGTTGAAAGTAAAAAAGCAACCATAAAAAACAAAACTAAAAATCAACCGGCTGAAGCAATTGCACTAAGTAAGAATTATGATAATAAATCCTATCCCCAGATTGTAAAAAATGTGCGGAAGAACGAGGAAACTTCTATAAAAGATATGCTGGAACTTACCCTGAAAAGGATTGACCAACAAGATTTATACATAAAACAGCTAAGCGAAGCAGTCGCGCTTAAAAAACAATGATGGAGAGAACACTTAGAATCGCAACATGGAATGCAAACGGTCTTTTACAACATGTAACAGAACTAAACATCTTATTAGAAATAGAGCATTTAGACATTTGTTTGGTGTCCGAAACTCACCTCGGTATAGAACGGAGTCTCGATAATAAATTGCCAAATTATACGCGTTATCATGCTCCGCACCCAGCTGACAAGGCTAGCGGAGGTTCAGCAATACTTATAAAAAAGTGCTTAACACAGTATGAAGAACCAAAGTTTAAAACATGCAAGCAACAACAATAAGTATTGATATAAAAAAGAAAGAATTTAAAATAGCAGCTATATACTGCTGACCGAGGCGCTCTCCAACTGAAGAAGACTTTGCAGAATTCCTAAATTTGTTTGGACAAAACTTCCTTGTTGGTGGCGACTTCAATGCTAAGCACACCCACTGGGAATCTAGAGTCATAACTACAAAAGGTCTGGTTCGCCAACATATTAGCTATCTGATACTAACAAAATACCAGACCTTATAGACTTTTTCGAAGTTAAAGGTATTAAGCGAAATCATATCAGTGTCGAAGGTTATTATGATTTATCGTCAGATGATACTCCAGTAATTTTATCACTGAGCGAAGCAGAAGTAATAAAAAAAGCTCGTGAATAAGAGAACAAACTGGAACGAGTTCAGTGATAAACTTTAAAGTTTTATAAACCTGAGATCCCCTATGCAAACAATTGAACAAATTGTTCATGAAGAAGAACAATTTATTGGAAATGTTCAACAGGCTGCAGAAGAAAGTACTCCAACTATTTCAAGCGTGAGAGAAAAAGAAATAAAATATCCTGTTGAAATAAAGGAGCTAATATTGGAAAAAAGAAGAGCTCGAAGAAAGTGGCAAACTACGAGATTCCCTGGTGATAAGGCACTTTTTAACCGTCTTAACAACGAATAAAAAAAGAATCTGTGAGTTCAAAAATGATTCACTTAGTAGATTCCTGAAAAATCTGACGACGGATGCTTCTTCCGAATACTCCTTATGGAAAGCAGCTAAGCGCCTAAAAAGACCTCAGACACAAAACCCGCCAGTAAAATCTGAAGATGGTAAATGGATCGCAAACCCGAAACAAAAGGCTGATCTCTTTGCTGAACATCTATCGAATGTTTTTAAGCCATTCCCAGCAAACACATCTACAGATCCCTTACAGATTGTTGATAGAAACGACGAATGTGAAATATCTTTTGTCACACTCAAAGAAGTAAAAATCATGTGTCAACATAAGTTGTCTAACAAAAAATCACCAGGATACGATCTAATAACTGCTCAGGTTTTGAAAGAAATGCCATCAATAGCCTCCAAGAAACTCCAATTTGTAATTAGCGCATGCCTTAAACTAAGATATGTTCCACATCATTGAAAAATTGCAGAATTCATTGTTATACCTAAACAAGGTAAGCAACCAACAGAAGTAACAGCTTACAGAATAAAAACAAGTATGCTCGGTTATGTTCTTAGATGTTGATCAATCCTCTGACAAGGTTTGGCACTTGGGACTTGAGTACAAATTGCATAGGGACTGAAATCCTACGTTACGAACCGACTCTTTAGAGTACGGTACGACCAAAATTTCTCGGAACTAAAAAAATGAAGCCGGTGTACCACAAGGAAGTGTCCTAGGACCAACCCTGTATCTGTTATATACAAGGGATATTCCAGTGGACATCAACGGTATCATGGCCAAGTTTGCTGACGATACGACAATATTCGTGCCAGATAAATCCGTTACGATGGCTACACTAAAATTGCAAAATGCTGTCGATAAAGTTAGTGATTGGGCGCAGAAATGGCGTATCAAATTAAACGAAACAAAATCGACGCATATAAACTTTACTAACAAAGACATAAACAATGTTCCAATATTTATAAATAATACAGTGGTACCTTACTCCAATACCGCCAAATACCTTGCAATGACTTTGGATGCAAAGCTTAAATGGAAAGAGCACATCAAAAAGAAAAGAGAAGAACTAAACTTGAAGTACAGAAAAATGTACTGGTTACTAGGAAAGAACTCTGACCTATCTATCCAGAACAAACTAATGATATATAAGCAAGTACTAAAACCCGTTTAGACATATGGCATCAACTATGGGGCTGTACAAAGAAAACAAATGCTGAGCCCATCCAAAAATTCCAAACCAATGTCCTTCGTGGAATAATAAATGCCCCTTGGTATATAAGAAATAGCGATCTACATCGTGACCTTCACATGGAAATGGTTACAGAAGTGGCTAAAAAACACGCTGTATCACACAACCAGCGACTGCAGAGTCATACCAACTCCGAAATGGAGACCGTCTTGCATGTACGAGATAATGTTCGGAGATTAAGAAGAACTAGGCCTCATGAGCTGATGGTCTAAAAGCTATGGGAAAGTGTAATAATTTTAAACTTCCCCCAATGCGATTTAAATATAAATTAGGATAGTAAAATCATTTGTCGATTTTTCATAGATTGGTCCTGATTTCACCGCTGGTTTTAGGGCGGTAAAAGTCCCACCCAAGTTTTTTCACCCTACCAGAGTTAGTTGAAGAGAGCTTATAGCAAGCTCCGGCTTGCGACCAAACCAACGGCTTGCCAAAACAGAAAACCACCGGCTCATCATTTAATGCAGTAGGCAGATTCTATTACAAATAACACTTAAACAAGTACCTTAAAAATGAAAATTAAAACGAATAATATTACGGCAATACAAAAGAAGAACATACTACGATACAAAACACATTTAGGAGTGTGTGGAGCTGGTTTTGAAAATATTTGTTAATTTAATTTTACTAATATTGAAATAAAAAATGTTTGAATTCTAATTTAAAAGTCTTCCTATACGTGTCCAGGGGTTGCCTGGCTACCAGACAAATCTGGGCAGTAGTAGATGCAAGTAGCTCAAAACGTTCTGCTCTCTTTGAGCTGGAAACATCTTGGGTTCGTAGTAGGTGTCAAAACTGGACACTGCTTAATTGATAGACACGCCAACAGAATTGGCGTATTTTCCAATGACTCTTGCAGAAGTTGCTAGGATGAGGAGGAAGAGGGGACTATCTCCCATCTTCTTTGCTCATGTACTGCTCTCTCCCACGGCCGTATATTACACCTGGAGGAATATAATACCACAGTATTGCATAAGACCATAAGACTTATACAATAGTTTAAAATTATCTTGTAAAATGCATATCTTGTAAAACTCTTTTGATCTTCAATAAATAGGTTTGTAAGGGGTGTATTTAGGAGTGGATCTTATTACCTAGTATCCTTACCTTAAGTTCGCTGATTGTTTCTTTCTCTTTCTTCTCTCTTCACCAAACAGTAATAATGCAATGCAACTTTGTTTGCCTCTTTACTACGCTTATGCTGTCCTAAAACCGCAGTAAACGTTGATCAAGCAGGAAAACAAAGTTATAATTTAATACAAAACAATAAAAGCTTTAATTTTATCTTTGCTGCGCTTATGCTGTCCACAGACCGCAGTAAACTTAGATCAACAGAGAACCAAAAAATGGGGAACAAAGCAACTAAAAGCTAAAGGCAAAGTGGATTGAAATAAAAAAAACGCTTGGTTTAATTTTCAAAATGAATAACAAAACAAATTTTATTCTCTTATAATTTAAAGGGAAATCTACTCAATTTTATTCTCTTAAGACGAACAATTAATATGCAACCATTAACGTTGCGTTGAACGAATTTTAATTTATGCGGTTCGTGAACTGAAGTGAAAAAAAAAATAAACTGAACGCCGAGAAATTGCACAATAATCAATAATTTAAGTTTAATCAAGGACGATAACGTGGAGAAACCTTCGTTTGACGAGATACTAAATGAAAAGTGATTTTGCTGGCATGCTTTTCGGCCTTTTATACAAGTTAAAAAGAGCCTTTTCTATATAAAAGTTTCAACTGCTGTTATCGATATGCCCAAGACACTTAAAAGCTATTCGGTATTCGAACTTCGCGCAGTTAGTGCTGCCAAACTATTTTTGTTATACTAGTTTACACATTAAATTTTCCAAAGTTAGGGCTGGCAACGAGACGAGACCAGGCGAGACTTTTGTTAATCTCGTCTCGGTCTCGTCAAAATCGAATAATTTCAGTCTCGTCTCGGTTTTGGTCCAGGTCTCGCCTAACCAAGTCTCGTCTCGGCCTTGGTCTCGCCTTTTTCTCGAGAAAATTTTAATGTGCGGTCTCGTCTCGGTCTCGGTCTTGATATCATCCTTAGTCTTGGTTTCTTTCGTGTTTTTTTTGTAGTAAAATTATTTAAGATAAAGATAAGACGCATTGTTCGGATTGCAAATATAGAGTATGGTTGTGGTATCTCAGCAGTTCGTCGGTAAGTAAAATGCGGGAAAATGTATGAAGCAAACTCGTGAGTCTGTTTTGTCTTTTGAGTTAAATGGAAATAACATTTTGGAAGAATTGTGAAAGTTAATATATTTCATAGCAAAAACAAATAAAATATTTTAAAAAAAGAGTACCTACATACATACAACGCTCGATTTTAAAAAAAATAAACTAACCGGTTTTGTCAAGCCACGACCTGAAAAAACCATTTAAGGATGTCTCCGATTTAAATGAATTAAAAAAACCTCTCCAAAATTCAAATCTTACCTCAAAAAAATCGTAATTTTTCGATTTAATTTATTGCTCCCTAAAAAGTTGATTTTACACATTTTATTTGAAATTTCGAAAACAGAATATTGCTCAAATGTCAAGATATATTAAGCTGCCTACCTTTCAAGTCATGAACTGTCAAAATCCATTGAAACATAGTTTCGAATTAAAAAACCTCTACAAAATTCAAATTTTACCTCAAAAAAATCGAAATTTTTCCATTTAATTTATTACTTCCTAAAAATGTGATTTTTAAACTTTTGGGTAACATTTGGAGAAAAATATTATCCAAATGTCAAGATACAAAAGAAAAAGCCATAGAAAGAAAGAACAATATTGTGGGTATAACAATTTTTTGGAAAACGTGTCGTGTTGTCGGTTTGAAATTTTGTACCCCCAACCTCGCAAAAGAAGTTTCTCACTGAATCGTTGTGGGGTACACTTCTGTAGAGAGCTTAAACTTAGTTTTTTTTTTCTTTTTTTGATTAACTCTTTTAAATAATTAAATACAAAATGTCTTGCTCAATCTGTAAGGTTAAATTTACAAGAACTGAAGTCAAAGTTAAGTGCGGGGACTGTGGAATCATTTTTCATGGTAATTGCGTGAAAATCACTGCTGTCGATCTCGATTTCCTTAAAAAAATTAAATCTACTTGGAGGTGCCTACAATGTGCTAATCAAGGGAGAGAATCTCTCTAAACCATCAAACAGCACAATACCATCAACCAAACGAGCGCCACCACCATCATCATCATCATCGTCATCGCCACCACAAACATCATCGCCCCCACCACCACCATCATCATCATCGTCATTGCCACCGCCAACTTCATCGCCCTCTCCAACGTCAACGCCACCACCACCACCACCGCCACAGCCACCTACTGCTGCTACAACTCAACCGAAATCCTTGGTATCATCCATTCCACCATCGGATCTTTTTTCATCAAATGCCAGCCTACTTGAAGCTTCAATAACATTAGAGATGATATATGCTAAAGTTCTCTCAATTGAAGAAAATCAAAATAGACACATCAATGCACTTCTTGCCAAAAATGATGAGTGCGAAAAAAGAATAAATTTTCTTGAAGCAAAGGTCAATAACCTCGAGCAACAACTGCTATCAAATAGTATTGAAATATTCAACGTTCCTAATAATACTGAAATGCCATATACTGATGCAGCGCTTAAAGTGTTTCGTGAAGGTTTGAGCTTGGACGTGCAAGAGGGAGACATAGATCAGTGTTACATGAAGAAAGTAAAGTTAGCCAAACCAACAACAAATGGTAACGAAACCACCAAAAATATTTTTCACGTAAGACTGATATCAAGTCTATGTAAGGAGAAAATACTAAAAGCAAAGAGAGAAAAAAGAGAGCCGTTAACCACGAACCTACTCAATGCCGATGCAACTATGGAGAAGATGTATGTCAACGAGTGCTTAGCATATGAAACCAGACGTTTATTTAAAACTGCAACATCAATGAAGACAACGAAGAACTATAAATATGTATGGACGAGAAATCGGACTATTTACATGCGAAAAGAAGAGGGTGACAATTGTGTAAGAATAAATTGTACTGCTGATTTTCTTAAGTTATGAATGTAGTTAGATCTGATTCACCTTCTAATTTGTCTGTATGTGATAACCCAGTCGATCTCGTTAATTCGCTAGATTATTGTTTTTGCTTACATCAGAACATACGTAGCTTGAGAAAAATTTTTTCTATATTTTTAGCCCATCTTGATTCGTTAATGAACTTACCTGCTGTAATAGTTTAAAGTGAAATTTGGATTTATAATAATGAATTAAATTTGTATAATATAGAGGGTTATACTGTTTTTGGAAATTGTAATGAATCGTATTCTGCTGGAGGGGTAGCTGTATATGTGAAAAATGGATATGTGTGTAATTGCTCTTGCTTTAATTTATCTAGCGCTGATGTATTAAAATTATCATTTGTCTTTGAGAATATTGAGTATACTTTGTTGTGCATTTATCGGCTTCATGGTTATAATAAAAGTATTTTCATTGATGAATTAAGCAACATTCTTAGTGCAACTTCAGCCAAAAATTTAATTGTTTTAGGAGATATCAATATTGATATTCTTAATGAAATGGACAAAGATTCTGAAAGTTACTTGTTTACTATGGCTTCAAATGGTCTCAAGAGTTTAATAAACGAACCTACCCGCGTGACAGATTCTTCCATGAGCTGTATTGACCACATTTTTTTAAGATGTCATAAAAACAATACAAATATTTTCATTGGTAAAGTCTATGATTTAAAACTTACTGATCACAGCATGATTGCATTAAATTATTTATCTAACAACCATTCCCAAAACGTTAATACCGCTTCAGATGCAGTGAAATATTGTGTTAACTATACGTTATTGAAAGAATTATTGACATTTGAATGTTGGGACAAAGTTTATTCCGAAAACAATCCTTCTATTGCATTTGATTTATTTGTAGAAATTTTTAAAAAGCACATTAATTCAAGTACTTTCCAGAAAAATCTCTCGGGTAAAAAGAAACACCTTAAACCTTGGATGAATAACTATCTCCTGAATAAGATAAGAAAAAAGAAGAAGTTGAGTTTAAAATGTAAAAAACACCTAAACAATGATAAACTTAAAAAATACTATGAAACCTGTTGCAAAACGATTAATAAAGAAATTGATGACACTCGTAATAACTATTATGTTGATATGTTTTCTAGAGCTGAGGGTAATATTCGTGAAGAATGGAGAGTGGTTGATAGCATTCTTGGTAAAAATAGAAATTCTGTTAAAGTTTGATTCTATTGAATTTGAGGGAGCTTCAGAGTACGATTCATTGAAAATTTCTAATAAATTTAATGAGTATTTTACTGAAATTTCAGAAAAATTGAAACCTGCTATTGAACCTTGTATAAATTGCAATTGTTCAATCTCCTCAAAAATTTTTTTGGATAACATACAATCTAATAGTTTTGTTTTCGATATGATAACATCAAGCGAAGTTTTCAAAGTTATTATGTCTTTAAAAAATAAAAATTCATGCACTAGTGATGGGGTATCAAGTATTTTGTTGAAAAATGTTGCTTGGTATGTTGTAGACGTACTGGCCTTCGTTTTTAACAAAAGTGTTGAATTTGGTTGTTTTCCTGACCATCTTAAATGTGCTGAAGTTATACCACTTTTTAAAAAAGGAAACAAGAAAATTATTTCAAATTACAGACCTATATCACTTCTTTCAACCTTTTCAAACATTTTTGAGAAGTTACTTAAAGTTCGAATTGTTTCCTTCTTGGAAAAGTTTAATTTCTTCTGTAATAATCAGTTTGGTCTTAGAGCAGGTTTGTCAACAGAAGATGCAATCTTAAGGGTGTGTAGTCAACTTTATGGAAGTTTAAATAGCAACAAATCAACTATGGGTCTGTTTATTGATATGACTAAGGCCTTCGATCTAGTGAACCATGATTTTTTGCTAACTAAACTTTATAATGCAGGTTTTCGCGGTAGTTTTTTCAATCTGTTGAATTCTTATTTAAAAAATAGAAAACAAAAAGTTAACATTAACGGAATCTTTAGTGAATCCAGATTGTTAAAGGACGGTGTTCCACAGGGATCTGTACTTGGGCCTTTGTTTTTCTTGATTTATATAAATTCCATATTTAAACTCAAATTAAATGGTACTTAAACTGCTTTTGCTGATGACATAGTTTTTACATATTCATCGGGGACTATCTTTGAAAATATTGTAAATATTGATGAAGATCTTGATAAATTAAGGTTGTGGTTTACTTATCATAAATTGATTATCAGCGAAAAAACTAAATTAATGTATTTTAATGTTTATGGAAATAGTCTTTATGACTTTAATATACGGTTTCACGCTCTCGATTGTAAGAAATTTCCTTTACCTATTCATAAGTGTGGTAGAAGTAGTTTTATAACCAATTTACACTGCACAGATAATTGTTTTCAAATTGAAACAGTTCAACACTTTAAGTACTTAGGAGTAATAATTGATTGTAATCTAAATTGGAAGGATCATATTCAAATGATCAAAACATTTATGTTATTGGTTACACGAAAAATGTATTTAATAAAGTCTTTTTGCTCCCAAAAAGTTTTAAAAATGATATATTATGGGCTTGCAAACTCAAAGCTGCAATACGGCATAACAAGCTGGGGTGGTTCGTATGCTAATACTTTCCGACCCTTATTGATTGCACAGAAGCATTTAATTCGAATAATTTTAAACAAAAATCGGTTGACTGAAAGCTGGCCTTTATTTAAGGAATTGCTAATTCTACCAATGAGGCATTTATATGTTTTTAAAGTTTTGAAAGAGTTTTTCAAACAAAGTGGAAATATTCCTAGTAGGAATTATCAAATGTACAACCTACGTGTAAACAATATGAGCTTTGTTAATGTACCTTTCGCTTATAGAACACATTTCTCTCATTTTTATACATATACAGCTCCAAATATTTTCAATAAATTGCGCTTATCTATAAGAGAAACCTTTCGTTTTTCACATTTTAATAAAAAGGTTAAAGACTGGTTATTCACTTTAAATTTTAATTGTATCGAATCACTAATTTAGTTTTTTTCAGCAGCACCAATAAAAATAATGTAAAATAAAATAGCTACATATATGATGGTATGTATATTATTAATGAATTGTTAGGTATCTTATAATATTTTCTCTATAAAGTTGCCGGTAAGCTTTTTTCATTCTTGCATTTTAATTTTCATTTTCTTGTATTTTTGTTTTACACTGATTGTCACCCCACATCAGATTACAATGGATTTTCAATTGATGTGTCATTCGCAACTAACTTCCTAGTTAAAGAATGAACACTATTATTCACATAATTCTTATATTTTAATTGTTATATAGTTTTAAGTAAATGAATGAATACAAATACAATACAATACAATATAGTAAGTTGCCTACCTGTCAAGTCATGAACTCTCAAAATCCATTGAAGCTCCGAATTAGATGGATTAAAAATCCACTGCAAAATTCAAATTTTACCTTATAAAATTCGAAATTTCTTCCTCCGGCAAAAGTTGATTTTGAGCCTCTTGTATGACATTTGGAAAAAAATATTATCAAAACGTCAAAATATAGTTCGCTGCCTACCTGTCAAGCCACGAGCTATCAAAATCCATTAAACAATTACTCCGATTTTAGTGTTTGGTAGCGTGAAAAAACAACCCATAGAAAAAAAAACAAGTTTGGGAAACATGGTGAAAATCATCGTACAATATGGTTGTCAAGAATTCAGTCAAACTTGGCATCTGCATGTCTTTTACAACTTTATTGTGCTTGTCAATTATGAATGAATCTAATAATGATATATCCTTGTACGTTGCTTATACTAAACAAATCATAAACTAGAAATTTTGTTCTGCAGTACGTAGGTCCATGAAGCTAAGGCCATAGACTTCACTTGAAACGAGTAAGTTTTACTTGTGTAAATCGAAAACTATGATTTTAAGTTGAATTTTTTTAGTTGCGTATGAAAGCCCTCCGAACGGCTTACATTTAGTGCGAATTTAGTTTTCAAAGTTGTGTGATAACATAAAAAATAGGCTGTGAAGTAACGTTATCAGACACCTTTGAAGAGCCGTATTTCCAAGATAATATGTGAATTTTGTACAGTTTTTTTAATCCATTTTAATCGGAGCCATCCCTCATTCGATTTTGATAGCTCATGGCTTGACAGCTAGGCACCGAACTATATTTTGACGTTTTGACAATATTTTTTACCAAATGTCACCCAAAAGGAAGCAAGGCCATGCATTCATAAATCGTACGTATTGTTCTCTGGATTTTCGCAATACGCCTATCTCTGTATAACTATGTACATACATATACATATGGTTTGATATGTTAACGCGCATATAATATTTCCCAAAAAACGAATTTGTGAATATTATAAAAATTGAACATAATTATATATTAAACAATAATGAAATAAAAACAAAATTTTCTTATAGCGAAAACCGAAACCAAACCACCGAGACCGCCGAGGCCAGCGAGACTCTCGTCGAATTTCGGTACCAAAAATACGGTCTCGTCTCGCTCTCGTCTCGGTCTCGTCTTCGGTACTTATAAAGGAGTCTCGTCTCGTTGACGAGACCGAGACAAGTCTTGGTCTCGTTGCCAGCCCTATTCAAAGTTGAAATCAAAAATAAATTTTGATGAAATCAAATAAGCATAACTATTAAATGGAATATGGTATTATGTTTCAAAATTAATAATTATATTTATACAATGGTCGGAAAAAGTATTTTGACAGAAATCAAATCGCACATTTTAATTTACATCTTTTTTTTTATTTATAGAAAAAAAAATTAGAAATTACATAATATCGGTATAGGTATGGGATTTCAAAAACAAAATTCGTTGAATTCAACATTATACTTCTTAGACTACGAGTAAAATTTTTTTTTTTTAAATCTAAGCGGAAAAAAGTATTTTTACGAAACATTATTAATAAAAAGAAATGACGTGACAGTAATTTTATACGCAATTTAAGCAAAACTTA
This sequence comes from Philhelius pedissequus, assembly GCA_910595825.1. NCBI lineage: Eukaryota > Metazoa > Arthropoda > Insecta > Diptera > Syrphidae > Philhelius > Philhelius pedissequus. Next base: position 198,300,518 of record OU343160.1, on the reverse strand, counting down.
ATAGAAAGTGAAATTTCCGTTACCGTTGATGACTTTTTGTAACCGGCCGGGTATGGATTTACCAAATTTTGCAGAGTTTGCAGAGAAACTTCTCTCCACAGGTCTTCGACCTCAGCAATTGTCTCTTCGCGTGTTCTTGTCAAACATGGACATCTCTTTCGCTTTATATACGCCAACACATTCTCTATTACATTTAGATCAGGGCTCTGAGGTGGCCAATCTAATATATTTACATCCACTTCCTTCAGAAAATTGGTTATCAGTTTTGCTTTATGACAAGGTGCGTTATCTTGTTGCAAGATAAATGACTGTCCAATTAATTTGTCACCTGAACCAAAGGCGTGGTTATTTAAAATATCCAAATATTTATCCTTGTTCATCGCTCCTTCAATTGGTACCAAGTCTCCTGTGCCGTTAAAACAAACAAATCCCCCAAACATTACGGAGCCTCCACCATGGGGCACTCGTTCACAAACAGGTGCCACATTTTTACGCATTTTCTTAGGAATTTTGCAGAAAGTTTTCTTTTTTGAGGCATGGTACTGAAATGAGCTTTCATCAGTCCACAATATTTTTTCCCAAAATGATAAAGGCTTATGTAAAAATTTTTTGGCGAATTCCAAATGTTTAAGTTTGTTTTTATGTGACATTTGTGGTATTGTTCTGGTCATGTAAGTGGCAAAGCCAGCCTCTTTTAAACGATTTCTTATAGTTTTTTCACAAATTTCAATATCATGCTGATTTTTCATTTCTATTGTTGCAGATTTTGGCATTTTTAGCACGTTTCCTTTAAATTTTCCCACGATTAAACGGTCTTCTCTTTTGGTTGTCTTGCGTGGGCGTCCTGAACGTGGTAAGTTTCGCGTTGATTTGTGATTTTTTTGTTTATTTATTTGGTAATACACGGTTTGACGAGGCACTTTGTATAGTTTGCTTAAGTATTCAACCGAAATACCAGCATCATACTTGATCACCATTTCATTTCTTAAAACTTCGCGTATTTCCGCCGTTTTCCCCATTATAATCAATTAAATTGAAAAAAAAATGTAATGTAATAAAATTTCTGTATTTAAATGTGCTTAATTTTAACAAATATTAACTTTGATCGCACGCACGAAACGAAATGAACTAAAAAGAATATGATGTCAAAATACTTTTTTCCAGTTAATTTCAACTCACTCCATACATTGAACATGATTAAGAACGAATGCGTAAGGAAAAATAAAATATTTTGTAATTTACAGTTACAATCACGTAGATATTTTGTTTCGACCATCACACGAGTTCCGTTATATCTCTCAGCTATTTAAAACAAGCAATATAACAAGGAAAATAGTTTTGTCAAAATACTTTTTCCAACCATTGTATGTTCATATAAATTTTCAGTTTGCATAAAATTTTATAGACATTTTTAATATTTTCTTCTGATGGTGTTATCAAAAAGTCGGCAAGTTTGTCTTTTATAAATTGGTTTCTACAGATGGAGATTACTCTAACGCATTCAGTGTTGATGTTTTTCATTGAGAGTATGTTCTGTTGGTTACAAAATTGACAGGTTGGTGGCTGATTTATGGAGATGATGTGGCTGTGGGTTAAGTTTGTATGACCTAACCGAAGTCGTATAAAGATGCGGCTCATGTATATAGGTATATTTGTCGGATAGATGGCATTTGTTGCATGAGGATTGGTCGATGAATAATGGTGAATGTATTGTTTCCAATTAGTTTGTTTTATTTCGTTGAATGTTTTTTTTTGATAAGGTTTTTCGTATCTTTTTTGTTGAAGCAATGGCCTCATTCGGATGTGGGTACGATAGCCTATCAAAGACAGGTTAGTATCCACTGAAGTTCCATAACAACCAACATCGGATAAGTTAAATTTGTATGGGTTTGTGTTTGGTAAATGTTTTTGACATTTCTCATGGGATACAAAAGTATACCAAAGTTTTTCGGATAGCTCGGGATTTTTTTTTTGGAGGCAATGATTTATATTTTAAAGACATTTCATTAAAAATTCCTTTGTATACTTCATTGCTTGTTGTTGTTTTCGAGTAGTTAAGAAAGGTGAGGTGTATGGTGTCTTTCAGAAGTTCCAGGGTGTGTGCAAAGTGTCTCTTTTATTTATTATATTGAGAGGTAACTTCAACAATTTTGCAGTAGATAGTGCTTTTAAGAGTGATGATGGATATTTGGGTATCTTTTTATGTTTTTTTTTTTTTATAATCTACACGCGTTCAAGGGATTATGAATACCCTTTAAATGTTTCAACACAGCGCGGGCGTGAGGGTGAGGTTGCGGAAGAGAAAGAATGATAGGAAAGATGTGTGATGTTGCATCTTTTCTTTTATTAGGTGCATTGTGAATTGGTAATTTTTGTCTTGAATTTTTTTTGTGGATGATTGAAGCTGTGAGATGTTCTATGCGCTCTGAAATTGTTGGAAGTCCGGATTCTGTGAGAATATTCTTTATAGGTGTTGTTCTGAAAGCTTTCATGGATGTTCGAACTGCTTAATGATATAGTGGAGATATAAGCTGCAGCGATGATTTAGATGTTTTACTATATATAGCAAGGCCATAATCAATTTTTGATTAAATAACAGATTTTACAATATTTATGAGAGAATTTATATTACAAATACTATGTTTGCTAGAGAGATATGTAATCATATTAACTCTGGTAGAAAGGCTTTTTTTTACATACAAAAAATGGTACTTAAAGCTAAATTTTGAGTCAAATATAACTCCCAAAGTTTTGAAACCATTAACATTGTCAATATTAATATTGTTTATACATAATAGTATTATTTTTAAACTACTACTTTTTTTACATATAATGCATGTATAATTTTACTTTTCTCAAAAGAAATTTTGGCACCTCTTATTTTGCCCCAATTTATCAAATCATTAGAGATGTTTAGAAACTCAGATCCCACCAAAGTTAAGTTTTTACGTTTTGTTAAAATGATAAGATCATCAGCATTAATGGAATAATTTATTCTTTTATTTTTCTAAAATTTAAAAGATTTCATTAAAAGTGTGAACGAAAGAGGAGATCTTTGAGAGATTCCGTTCTTAAGGTCATGTACGAATATGTATTATTGAGTTTGACGCCAAGCTTTCTATTTGAAAGGTAAGCTTTAACATAATTAAAAATGTTTCGTCCGATTTTCCAAAAGAGTAGTTGTTGCAGTACGATATGTGTTCCTATTCGATTAAAAGCCTTCTGAAAATCGATTGCAAGTACCTAATAAAGCGTGGTTTTTTTCAGAAATAGCGGAAGATATAAAGTCGTCACTGCATAGTATTGAGTCCATTGTACTTCTTTCATTTTTGAACGCTACTTTATTTGTGCTTATCAGGTTTTTTTATTCCAAAAACCAGAGGATACATTTTGAAATAATTTTTTCCAAAATTTTTCCTGAGCATGGCGGCAAGGATATTGGACGATACGCTGTAATCTTTGTGCAGTCTTTGTTTGATTTGGAAGTTTTTCCAGTCAGCTTTGCCTAAAATAAATTTTTTTTAAAGGTGGTTGTGTGGTACATGGGATACCAAGGCTTATTTCGGTGATTATAGGAAAATGGTTACTGCCGTATAGATTTGAGGCTACTTTCCATGTAGTTTTTGGTAAAAGTTCTGGAGATATGAAGAGTAGGTCGATATGTGTAAATGTGTTATGTGTTAGAAGTGAGTTTGTATACCGTTGTTCAAAGTTGCTAAACCTGAGTGGAAAATAAATTGTTCAATGAATTTGCCTCGGCTATTTGTATTTGGTGAACCCCAAAGGGGGATCCATGCATTAAAATTCCCGGTTAGTAATATTGGGGTATTAAATTGATTTATTATATTTTCGAGGTCAGAGTTTAATAAATGTTGGCTAGGTGGTATACAGCTAGAGTCGATATTGGCGAGTTAATTGTTACAAAGCGGTGTGGTATTGATTTATGAACAAGTAAAGCACTTCCATGTTTTGCCGAAACATTTTGAGTTAGATTATGAAAAAAGCATGAATATTGTTTGGGGCAGTAGTTTGTTTGTGTTATATTTCGTATGTGTGTTTCCTGTAGGGAGACAACTGAAGGATATGTTTCATTTATTAATATTTGAAGTTCTTGATTGTTATTGTAGTAGTCGTTGATATCACATTGTATTGTTTTCAACATCATAATAAAGTCTTACAAAATCTTATAAGCAATATTCTTAAATATATCGAATTAAGAAGCAGAACCTTACATATACTAGTGTGACTTAAAATTTTTCTGTCAGTGGATGATCGACATAGTTATTTGGTTTTGTCTGGAGAGACAAATTTTAACAGTATGAAGACCAACACGGAGCGGATATATGAAGTTGAATGATTTTTCGAGCATAATAGATTGTATATTGTGAAATTTTTTGTTGTCATAAATTTGTTGATATAAATAAATTGTCGGTGGCAATACTGTTAGAAAAGAGCGAGTGACCACCGATCAATAGGTGGCCAGTCCCCGTTCTCCATCTGGTTGTCGTTGTTGCTTAGAAGTATTGTTGGTGATTAGTTTTTTCTTTAGTAGTATAATTTGATGGAGTAGGAGGAAGGGGACGTTATTTTTGCAGGTTTTGGTTGTTTTGTTGTTGAATTTTCGTAATTTGAGGGGAAGGAATTGATTTTGTATTGGTAAAAGAAGTATTTAGTAAGTTTGAGAGGAAAGAGTCTTGATTTGCAATTTGCAGTGTGAGTCTGGTTGGTTAGTTGTTAATTTTTTTCCGGTTGAGCGGAAGAATTTTCTGTCGTATTAATAGGAGAAGCATAATTAAAGTTTGTTTTAGCAGAATTTTTGTTTGAATTTGAAGGCGAAGCTTGTTTTGCAATATTATTTATTGCAGTTTTGTTTTCTGGGAGCTTTTTTGACAAAAGAGAATTAATGTTGTATAAGTGTGGCTTTATATGAGAAATGACATTATCAGAGAGTGAATTGCTATTTTTTCCGGCTAATTTTGTAGTGTCTGCATATGGTGTTGAGGAGGATGGGGTTTGGGGGGGCGGGGGTTTCGGTAAAATAAATTCGTTTAGCTTCAGAGATTGTGCACTTGTTTCTTGTTTTTATGGTTAAGATCTCCTTGCTTTGTTTGTATTTCGGACAAGAGATTGAAGAGGAGTGGTTTGATTTAAGACAATTGGCGCACGTGGTGCGTGTATAGTTTTTAGGTGAGTGGGGCGGAAGATTACAAGTTTCGCAGCTTGGTTCGTTGTTGCAGCGTTTTGTATATGACCTAGTAACTTACATTTTCGATATCTCATAAGATTCAGGATATATTCTTTTACGTTGGCCTTATACTAACCAATTTCACGAGTACTTGGAGCTGATAAGAATCAAATGTAAAGAATAAGAGACCCGAAGGGGAAAACAATTCATCGATTTTTTTCCAAATTTAAAGACCTCTGTAACATTTTGTAAGCTCATTTCTGAGACAATTTCAGATTCTGGAACTTCGTTAAGGCATGGGGCATATACAACACCCTTAGAGGCGTTAAGCCGATCGTGGTATTTATGTTAACCGGGCATTGATTTGCCAGATTTTTACCGGCTATAAACTTTTCCGCAATTTTTTTTTTGTTTTTGGTAAGAATTAGAATGTTACCATCTTGAAGTTGGGTTATGATTTCATACTCCTTGCTAATAGCATCGAATGGTTTTCTAAGCACGAATATGCTCACGTTATTAAGGGGAATATTTTCGTCTTTAGCAGAAATTAAAATAAATTTAGGGTTTCTAGAGTTTGAGATAGTAGATAAGTTCGGGAACTCTTCAAATGTAATGTTTTTTTGGCGTTTTTAAGGTGGAGAGAAAATTGGAGTGTCTGGAGCCAGCCCAGTAAATTCATTATCTTTCCTTTTTTTGCCCTGTGGCCATTATTGAAGAGATTGTAACACTATACGCGGGAAAGTAAATTCACACGCGGTTTGAAAAAAAACTTACAGGAGAGAATAAGTAAGATAACAAATATCCGAAAAGAGCACTGATAATGTACTTGAAAAAAATAGCCAAAATCAACCACGATGCGTTTCAACGAGTGCTAGACGGAGACTGTCCCTTAATGAACTCAACACAACAACAATTATTTGTAGGTCTCCTCCTCTCGAACAAAACAACCACCGCACAAATATTTTTTCTCCCAATTAGCGAATGCCAGAACAGATTATAAGGCTTCCTATGCAAATGGAACGTGCATATAACTCTGCCACAGATTTTTCTATTTTATATATGTACTCGTATATATTTGTGTGTCTGAAATCTTCATGCTTACAATCAATGAAAATAACGAACAATTTAAAAACAAATTAGAATTCAATACACGAACCATTAACTTTCGTTAAGTTTATATATTCTCGGTATAAATATTTTTGGTAACAGTTTCACTCCCGGTAGCATATGTCCATAGTATCAGTGGTGCATAGTATCAATCGGCTAGTAGCACTTGTCCTGGTAGCAGTTGGCTTAATAGCAGCTGCGTTGACACCTTTGATTTATCACAACTTTCTTACTTACTTACTTATGATGGCGCAACTAGAGCGTGGTGCTTCTGGGCCTTGATTAGTATGCCCCTCCAGCCGGCCCGATCTCTTGCCTGTCGTCTCCAATTTTGCATTCCAAGTTTTCGGAGGTCTCCCTCTACCTGGTCGCTCCATCGAAGATGAGGTCGACCTTGGCTTCTGGCTCCCTCTGGTTTGGCGTTGAAGACTTTACGAGCTAGAGCGTCGATGTCCATCCGCTTTACATTGCCCAGCCATCTAAGTCGATGACTTCGAAGTTTTCTGGCTAGGCTTATGCCGCTGTACAGTTCGTATAGTTTGTCGTTGTATCTTCTTCGCCAAATGTTGTTTTCTTGATTCACGCAGAGCGGACCATACAGGTACCCAGGAAGATAAATTCACTGACTACCTCATAGTTATGCCTATCAATGGTCACGTTCTGACCTAGTCGGTAGTGGGAGTGGACTTTTGTTGACGAAATCATATACTTCGTCTTGTAATCATTTAGCTTCAGTCCCATTCTGCTTGCTGCTGACTCCGTAGTAGTGAAGGCACCGGGTACTACTCGCTTTGTGCTTTCTATCACGTCACTGTCGTCCGCAAGCCCAAGTAATTGTGTCAATTTATTGATGATAGTGCCCGATGTGCATTTTCCAACGTCATCCTGATAAGGTATACCAGTATAGCAGGGATTCCAAAGTTGGACATGGCAATATACAGTTCAACTCTATTAATACTGTAGTAGGGTGCTTTGAAATCGACGAACGGTAGGTGGGTATCGATGTTATATTCTTGGGTTTTCTCCAGGATCTGGCGTAATGTGAATAATTGGTCGGTTGTAGATTTTCCAGGTCTGAAGCCGCATTGGTAAGGACCTATTAGATCATCAGCAAAAGCCTTGAGACGTCCACAAAAAACGCTAGACAGGATCCTATAAGCGATGTTTAGAAGACTTATGACTCTGTAGCTGGCGCAGACAAGGTAGTCTCCTTTTTTGTGGATCGGGCAGATGGTACTGAGATTCTACTCATCGGACGTACTTTCCTCCGACCATGTTTTGCAGATGAGTTGGTTCTGTTGAAGCTTTGCACCTCGTTTCTGCAATAACATCTCTGCATCTCCTTGACTTCGCGTTCCTGGTGTTCTTTTTTCTTCTTCCTGACTATGTGTTTCTCATTTTTCCTTCGCTCAACATAGAGATCTCTGGATGCTCTAGTATCTATTCTGGAGCCACGACTTGTATGCCTCCGTTTTAGCTTTGTTTCCCTTAGCACATTCGGAGTCGAACCAGTGGTTTCTGGGGGGAGGCTTTGAGAAGCCAATACCTCTGACGCAGCACTTTTTATGGCTTCTTGATATAGCTGCCATTGGTCTGCCGGGTTCATATCATCAGTCGAAGGATTTTTCGCAAGCTCAAGGGATATGCGATCGGCCTAGGCAGAGACGGTCTCTTCCGATTGAAGTCATCCAACATTGAATTTCCTCGACGTAGTCGGTATTCGCCTAAAAACTTCCATGTAGATCCGTACTCTAAGTTTTGCACCGACTAGGTAGTGTCCGAGTCAATGTTTGCTCCCCGGAACGTATGGACATTCATAATCCTCGAGGAGTATCTCCATCAATCGCAACATGGTCGATTTGGTTGCAGGTTCGACCGTCTAGGGATAGCCATGGGCCCTTGTAGATGTCGGGGCGTGCGAATCGTATGCTGCTCAGCACCATGTATTTTCCCGCTGCAAGATCGATGAGCCTGAGTCCGTAGTCGGATGTAGTGTCGTGCAGCTGTGTTTTCTGATCGTCATACCAAAGATGTCCTCCCTCCCAATTTTGGCATTAAAATCTCCCATCGAGGTGGCATTTTCAATAATACAAATTACAGTCCTCTGTAATTCTCAGGCACGGTCCATCCCATCGCATCTCCTGGAGGGCTGTAATATCAGCTTAAAGATTGGAGAGGGTCTTGGCTAACTGTTCGGCTTTGTGCGGCCTGTTTAGCGTTCGCACATTCCATGTGCAAATCCGTAAATCATTGTCCGTTTTTCGTTTGCATGGGGTCGTCAGCATTATTGGTCTGGTCATCCGAGGCATAATTTGCGTTTTTCATCACAACTTCGTTTCCATTTCATGACCGGCTTGTGAGGCCTGTGCATGACGTGTAGATTGTAATAGTGGTTGGATCTTCAGACATAGCGCATCTTTTTTCCTGCTCCTAAATCCTGAGAAGAGAGCTCAGGTATATACAACCTATGGATCCGATGGATCCAACGCTCGTCGAAAGTTCACCTCTCGGGTATCGAGCAGGCACAGCGTGGAGGTGACGATTCGATTTTGCCCACTTGGTTTTTAATTTAATTTAATTTTATGACACAACATCGATCGAATATTCTTTATTTATTTAAGTTTGTTTATTTTTACATATTACACAATTTGCGGGCTGTGTTAAACCTCTTTTATTTAGAGACGATCGAACGCCGATGATCCTGGTTGTTTGGTGGCCTTAAAACTGGGATGGAATAATTTTATTAGATTGGAGCTTTCCATCACGAGTGATTTGGCTATCTCCTAGATCTCTAATACTTTGGTTCGATCCTCGTCCGCGAGTTTAGCGTAAAATACAGATTTGATTTCCTTCAAGTGAAGACATATTAAGCAACTTACACGATCTGAACTATAATTCAGTAGTCTTTGTCTTCTATCCAAACCAAAATTATTTTTTTTTATTATTTTATTATTTTTTTTATTATTTGGTACTTTATTAATTCATTTATAAGATTTACAATTGTATTTGTTTAAGACTAAGTACATTTAAGCATGGCTTAGCCGTCTGCCGAGAAATGATAACAAATTTAACAGTTATACAAAGTTATACAAAATTTAAATTTTAAAGGTATATTTACAAATATTTAAATATGAAAATGTAGATTTGTTATTTATTTTAGAAATTTTCATTAATAATATTTGTTCTATATTTGAGAGCTGTGTAGCAATATGAAGCAAGTTTTCCCCAAATTTCAAACCAAAATTAAGAACTCGAATAACTGTATTTGATTTAAGGTCAAGATGCCTGTCAGTAATAATGAAAGAGAGAAAAAATTGCCTGCCTAAATTAAAAATAATATATAAACCAAATAAGTGAAGTTATATACAAATTCAAAATCCAAAATGTGAGAGCTTATTGGGAAAACCTATTGTTGATTAAGACTTGGTAAATACAGTAAACACTTTAAGACTAAAATACTCCTAACAAAAAAAACTATACCTAATAAATCCATAAAAACTGATTAGAGAAAATCTATAATATCGTATAATATCTATTTTTTATCTTATTACTTTTTTTTTGTAAAATGGTAAAAAATATGTCTGGTGGATATGACTGATGAAGTTATCTGAAGACGGAAGAAAAATTAACTTACTGGGAAAAATGTATTGAAGCTGGGGAAAAAAATGTATAAAACACAAAACTAGATTCGACTTTAATATCGAATGTAACTTGCTCTAAAAAAAACTAGGAAAATTTACCAATTCGCAACTGACATAGTATTATGCTATGTATATGCATAGCAAAATTATATTTTTAAAAGCCTTCGAAAATCAGGATGCCATGATCTCTTCAGGTTTCCTTAATGACGATTCGGGCCCCACGTTGGGTGCTACCTGAAACGTTCCGAGGTGTAGTCGGCAAAAGGGCTCTCGACTGGATGTTCCTTTGTATCATCTCCTAGAGGTGCTAAGGCCCAAAACGGAAATACTAGTACATTGTAGGAACAACCTACCTTTGAGCCCTTAAAACATTTCCTCTCCGTACCCCAATTTCACCCCTCAGCTTACAGGAACAATGGCATGATCGTCGCAGTAGAAAGAAAAGGGTGTTCAGGATACGAAGGCTTGGCGTGTAACTTTGTTTAATAAAAAAAGAGCGAGAAATGATTTTTAAATAAAAGACGTGCGGATTATTTTGAGTTATGCTTCGGAATCAATTTTTATTGTCTTATTCTTCTTTGTTTTCTTCTTCTTTCTTCTTCAAATTTAATTTACAAATAAAGACGGCCGGATGGTCGCGAAATTCAAATATTACAAAAATTAAATATTCACAATAATTAAATTTAAATTTGTTTAAGTTCATTTACGTTATTTATTTTTGTTTTATAAATTTCAAAATTATGTACCTCGTCAAAACACCGGCCACGCTAAATGGCTGTAAGACTTCAAAATTACTCATCGGAAAGCACGGCCAGCTTGACGATTGGGCGTCTCAGGGTTCCGCTCTGCGTTTTCACGTCGGCGACCCTGACCTTTCCGTTCTGCCCTTCGACGACCGCCACGACTCGTCCCATTTTCCATTGTTGTGGAGGAGAGTTGTCCTCGTGAATAAGAACGAGTTTGCCCACGACGAGATTGGGTTGCTCGCGTACCCACTTGGACTGAGCTTGAAGGTCCAGCAGATACTCCTTGGACCACTTCTGCCAAAACTGCTGCTTGAGCCAGCCTAGAAGCTGCCATCTTTTCAAGCAGGCCATTTGCTCTTCCGGCACTTGTTCTGGGGGCAGCGATCGTAAGCTACTGCCGATTAATAGATGCGCTGGGGTGAGTGCTTCGCCGTCGTTGAGGTCGGCGCTGAGAGGGGCAATTGGCCTTGAATTGAGGATTGCCTCGACCTAGATGGGAACGGTGAGCAGCTCTTCGGTTGGGAGAAGTGCGTTGCCCACTGTATGCTGTAACAGCGTTTTCGCCGCCTTCACTGCCGCCTCCTATAGGCCTCCGAAATGAGGGGCTCTCGGTGGTATGAATTCGAAGCTGAACCCTTCCTCTGCCGCGTACCGATGAACTGCTTCCGTGCCTCTCTCGAACTCCTCTTGAGCCTCTTTCAGAATCCTCTGAGCTCCTACAAAGCTCGTCCCGTTGTCGCAGTGAATCGTCTTGGGAACTCCTCGGCGACAGATAAACCTTTTAAGGCCGAGAAAAAAACATTCAGAAGACAAATTAGAAGCTAGTTCAAAATGTACAGCTTTTGAGGTGAAACAAACAAAAACAAAAATATAAGTTAGTTTTGTTCGGTGGCCGGCCACGAATTTTAAAAGTAGTATATACCGGGCCACAGAAATCTACACGACATATTAAAAACGGTCGTTGCACTCCCAATCGATCCGCTGGTAAATTGCCCATTATCTGAGTGAGCAACTTTGGTTTGTATTTAATACAATGTATGCACTGTCGCACAATCTTTTGGCATGCATCTTTGGCGTTTATTAGCCAAATCTTTTCACGAAGCAATGCCACCGTAGCTTTAGGTCCAGCATGGAAATTTTTCCTGGGTAATTACGTTAAGTACGTTTTTACAAATGGTGAATTTTTGGTCAATAAAAGTGTGAATTCGGCAACATACTCAATTGGTGCGTCTAACAGACGACCACCTACGCGAATTAGTGAGAATGGACAATTGTCGTCAGTATAATCGTGAATAAATGGATTAAGCTTTTGAATACTGTTTTGCAACGTAACTTTCTTTCTAAGCTTTTGAATTCCATCGGAAAAATTCATACTTTTGAACAATTTCAACTATTTTGAGAAACGATAAATTCAACTCTTTTGCCGTAGGTAATTCTTCTACAACTTTTGTTCTATTTTTCGATCTTTTAAAAAATCGAATTATATATGCAAAAGTAGTCGCAAGGTCAATATATAAAGCTTCTTCTTCGATGTAATCTAGAAGTTTAGTTCGAGGTTTTTCTACCGCTATTGAAATCATGTTTGTTTTCCTTTTTTCTAAGGCTCCATCTTCTGGAGACAATACGAAATGTAAATTAACCGGCCACGATGATGGTTCTTCTAGTAAGAACTGTGGCCACTGATCCAATTGATGCATTGAGTTCATCGACATTGCAACCTCTTGAAAGAATGTCTGCTGTATTTTGCTCTGTTGGCACATGTTTCCACGATACTTTTGGTGTCCACTCTTGAATGTCGGACACTCTTTTTGTAACAAACGTTGCAAGCGCAGTTGGATGTGTTTTTATCAAATGCAGGGTTATTTCGGAATCGGTCCAAAACACTACTTGTTCAACATCTAGATTCAACATTGCCTCTTCTCTTGTCCATAATTTAGCAAGAGTATGTGCTGCGCAAAGTTCTAGTCGCAGAAGCGATTTCGTTTTCAAGGGGGCCACCTTTGACTTTGCTGTTTAGTAGCGTCGACTTGATACCGGCCGTGCTTTTGCTTCGGATGTAAATACAACAACCCTAAGCCCTTAGGGATGCATCGGCAAGCCCATGAACTTGAATTTTTACGTTCGAATGAGCCTCGACAAATCTTGGAATTTTTATCTCACTAAGTTGAGATAAATTGGTTTTGAAGTTTTGCCAACTTGTACCAAGGCGCAATGGAATCGATTCATCCCAATCAATTCTTGCAATCCAAAGCTCTTGTAATAATATTTTTGCTTTGGTTACTATGAGGCATAACAAACCAAGAGGATCGAAGAAAAGAGCGGAAACTGATAGGATGTTTCTCTTAGTAGCTAGAAAATAATTAAATTATTATCCAAAATGAAGCCCCAAATGTGCCTTCTTTAGCATACCAACAAATTCCCAGAGTTTTTGTTGTGCCTGATTCATTAAATTTTAATGATTTTTCAAGGCTCTCCGTATTGAGAAACTCTGGATGGTTTGAAAACCATTTAGCCAACTGAAACCCTCCTGTTTTTTAAGGACTTCTTGAGTTTCAAATTTTATTATTTTAAGGGTTTCTAGGTTATCGCACCGGTTAAGAGATCATCAACTTAAAAATCTCTTCGAATTATATTCGATCCCATGGGTAATGACGTTTCGTTAGCATCGCCCAACATCTTTAAACACCGTGTTGCTAAAAATAGCGCTAGAGACGAACCATACGTCACAGTATTTAATCGAAAGTGTTGTAATGGTTGAGACGGATGCTGCATCGACACTATGAAGCGTCGAAAACAACTCTCAGCTTTGTACCTGTGCTTTGCGGTCTTAAAACACACTGATTTGGAATGAAATAGTGCAGGCTTTTTGTCCCAACGAAAGGTATTCTTCCATGAAATCTCTGCACATGGCTCTCAAATCACTATTTTTTTAAAGTCTTCGCTCAAGTGCGAAGTTTGGCAGTTTCAAAAGATGTTCCAACCGAGTTTGATGATAATTTGAAGGGAAGTTTTACCTCAAAGCGGCCTGTTGGCAAGAGTTGAGTATTTTCAACCCAGTATTTTTCGCACAACTGTTGCTCTGGCGTTTTAATTTGTTTCGTTTCCCCAGGAATTTCTTCCAATAACCAGAATTTTTGGATTTTTATTTCGTCTAAGCCTGGTAACTCTTCAGACTGACATACCAAATAACATTGTTGGTATTTTAATTTGTACCTCTAGGATATTTCCCAGATATTACCCAACAAAGAAGTGGCTTTTGAAGAGTTGGATATTAGGGACTTTGTTTAATTTGACCAACCGACAACAATTCGAAAAATGTTTCTCCACCTATTAGCAAATCAATTTTTTGTGGCTTATCGGAATGAGGATCAGCTAATTGAATATTGGAAGGAATATTCCAATTCGAAGTATTTATTGCATGATCCGGTTGATAAGATGTAATTGAATTCATAACGCAGTAATCAGCAGAAAACGAATGATCATTAAATCTTGATTTTACTACCGCCTATACCTTTTTGTTAACAGTGGTACTTGCCTTTCCAATGCCAAGTAGATTTAGTGCTTTTTCTTCCTTGCGAAGCTTCAACCTTTGTGCAAGCTCTTCAGTAATAAAATTTATTTGAGAGCCAGAGTCAAGTAATGCTCGAACCAACAAAAACTCACCAGTGATGCCTTTTATCTGTACAATTACGGCAGCGAGAATGACTTGGTCAGTCAAAACAGAGGCATGATTAGCTTGAACATTTGAAGATGCTGGTAACGGTGAGCTATAGAAAGTTTTTTCAGATTGCATACACTACATTTACTTAGTTTGCACTTTGAAGCAGTGTCCTTGTCGAAAGCAGTTAATACAAACCGGCACACTTTTCGCAAACTCAAATCTTTGCATTACTGGAATCGGAGGAAACGATTGATATGTTGTAATGTAATGGTCATTTGAATTAGAATAAAGGCATTTTGATTTATTTGGCTGTGTTAACACAAGTAAATGAAGATATTTGATTTCTCTTTTGGCTCGATTCGTGTTCCGGCTTGGACTGTTTTTCAGATTTTTTTAATTTATGCCATGAATATTCTTCAGCAGAAAGATGCTGTTATCTTTTATTGAGAGCTGTTTCATAGTCACTCCATAAAGGTAATTTACTGAAATCTAATTGTTCTTCCCACGTTGATCTTGTGATTAAATCTACTTTTGACATGACTTAATGAATTATGATCGCATTTGTTATATTCTTGTAATCACCAAGTGAAAGAAGCGAATGCAGAAGCCAATGGTTTTGTAATTTCTTCAAGTCAAACAATGTAGAAACGTTATGGAAAAATATCAAGCAATTTATGTCATAAACTTTCTTTAAGCTTGCCAAAGCTTTAGGATAATTTTGTTCCGTAATTTGAAAACCTTTAACTGTACCTAAAGCTTCACCTGATAAACATGAAATGAGGTGATTGAATTTTCCTATATCCGGAAGCATCGGATTGTTATTGACTAAATTTTTAAAGAGACTCATATAATTTTTGTATTCAGAATATTCACCGCTAAATTTAGGTAAAGACATTTTTGGAAGACGTGAATGATGTGGATTGCTGAAGGAATATTCAACAGCACTTGATTTGCGTCTTCTATTGACCATGGATATAAGTTGCGCCTTTGCACTCACACAAATGTCTTCTCCAATCTCAGATTGACAAGTCATTTGGTCGATGTACGAATTTAAAATTTCTAAGCGACATTCTAATTCGATTAAATTTAGTGACAACGTTTTTATCCTCTAATCACTTTTTAAGTCTAATTATATTATTTTTAATACTTGTTCGCTGATGTATTAAATGATAAAGATCTACGTTTTGTTTAGGTGAAGTCTGCCATTTTTTGCCCGTTATTACTGTAATTTTTTATTTTGGCTTCGTAAAAAATAAATTGTTTTCTCAGAATTAGTTTATCTGAAAACTATTAAATTTACACTTTCGTTTTTGATTGAGAATTATTGGAAAGTAGTTGAAAAATTGGTTTGTATTCATACGAACATTCCACGAAAACGAAAATTAATTTCACTTAAGTATTTGTAAATTGTCGAAAATTTATTTAAATGAAAATAATTTGCAATGAAAAGACGAGAGAAAAAAATTTAAATCTTATTAAATCTTATTATATAAATTTAAATCTTCTTATTCTAATCTCTTCGTAAGAAAAAATTTCGAATTTATTTTGTGTCACTGACTACAACCACCCTGTACAGCCGAAACTTAAGGAAAGTTAAAGGAAATGAACGAAATGTCAAATCAAAATGTCAGTGTGACGTTTGTAATTTGTAAACAAATGAATTTATATTATCGTTTCGATCATGTTTTTTAGTAATAACTAAATTTGATTAAATCAAAAAAATTAAATCGATGATTGTAATACCGATCGCGAAATTCTACAAAATAACAACGTACTTTTATAGAAATTTTACGAAGCCAGTGTTCGTGGTGATTGGAACAATTCGAGCCGATGAAGTACGACGGTAGCGGCGGCGGCAACGACAGATCAATGGCGAATGGTTTTATTTAGTTTTAAAAGTTATTTTAAGTAAATTATTAGTTTAAATTCTCTTGTTTGTATTTCAATAAAATCAATAAATAAAATTTCTTATTATTCTTTAAATCACGCACTTTGTTTGTTTCACAAATATATTTTAATAATATTGCAATAACTTTGACAAAAACTGAAAGTATGATAGTGTCGATAGAAGACAAAATGCCGCAATTACTTGGCAATTAATTTAATTAAAACTCTTTCAGTTCTTGTTTATACCTCTGATTCTTCTTTTGAAGGAGAATGGTGCACTCCTTGCAGATACAGTGTTCGCGCATGGGGGTGTGTTTGTAGCATTGTGCTCTGGGTAAGTATTGATGAAGTGCTACTCCTACGATGGCTGCTGCTTCGGCGGCGCGGTGCTGTGTAACAAATTTTTTGTTTGCTTTTAGTGGTGGTTCACTGGTTTCTTTATTAGTGCTCGATTTTTATTGTTTTTATCGCGCACTTATTTAAATGATTCCACCGATTTCAATGATTAATCGCGTTGCGAATTTAAATAAATATATATTTTGTAATAAACAAAATGTGTATGTACTTTTATTTACTTACTTACTTACTTAGGTCGCGCTACAGTTCGGGGCGAACTTGGGCCTCAACCAAAATGCCTCTCCAGCTAGCTCGGTCTTTGTCTAGCTGCTTCCAGTTACGCACTCCAAATTGGTTGAGGTCATCTTCCACTTGAGCGCGCCACATTAGGCGAGGTCTTCCTTGACTGCGTCTTCCCTCTGGGTTGGAATCGAAGATCCTGCGAGCCGGATCATTGTTGTCCATACGCTCAATATGACCTAGCTATCATAGACGTGATATACGCATTTTTTATACCAGGTCAATGTCGCTGTACAGCTCGTATAGTTCGTGGTTGAGCCTCCTCCTCCAAAGCTCGTTAACGCAGATAGGGCCGAAAATCTTGCGAAGAACCTTACGCTCGAAACGACTAAGGGTATCCTTATCCGCGTTTGATAGAGTCCATGTCTCCGCACCATAGAGCAGGACTGGGATGATCAGAGTCTTATAAAGAGTCTCCTTTGTTTTTCGAGAGAGGGCTTTACTACTTGCCTCCCTAGCCCATAGGAACAGCGATTGGCAAGAGTTATTCTTCGCTTTATTTCTAACGAGATGTTATTGTTAGATGTTATAGCGGATCCGAGGTAGAGAAAGTCCCTAAAAACCTCAAGGTTGTACCTGTCTATTCTGACGCTCTGTCCAATCCGCCGGTGCTGTGTGTCCCTTTTTAAGGACAGCAGGTACTTCGTTTTGGCCTCATTGACTGCTAGTCCCATCTCAGCCGCTTCAGCTTCAATGTAAGCAAACGCTCCAGTGACAACTCGCTGGGTTCTGCCAATGATGTCTATGTCATCAGCGTACGCTAACAATTGCACAGACTTGAAAAAAATTGTGCCAGTAGAGTTAACTTGGGATTTTCTTACAATTTTTTCAAGTATTAAGTTGAAGAAATCGCACGATAGCGCATCACCTTATCTGAATCCTTTCTTGACATCAAAAGCTTCTGTGAGGTCAGTACCAACCTTGACGGAGCAGCGAGAGTTCTCCATCGTCATCCTACACAAGCGGATGAGTTTTGTGGGGATTTCAAAACCAGACATGGCTCTGAATAGCTCGTCTCTATAAATGCTATCGTACGCGGCCTTAAAATCGATAAAGAGATGGTGGATATCGATTAGGGGTTCTTGGGTAAGTTCCAGGATCTGCCGTAGCGTGAACATTTGATCGATTGTGGACTTTCTTGGCCTCAAACCGCACTGATGGGGTCCAATTATGTTGCTGACAAATGGTTTCAGATGCTCACATAATACAGAACAAAGGATCTTGTACGCGATATTCAGGAGAATTATTCGTCTATAGTTGGCGCAGTTTAGAGGCTCTCCTTTTTTGTGGATCGGGAAAACGATGCTGAGATTCCATTCATCAGGCATAATTTCTTCTGACCAGACTTTAGAGATGAGTTGGTGTATGCACTGTACCAGGTCACCTCCGGCTGCTTTAAAGAGTTCGGCGGGTAGTCCGTCGGGGCCAGCAGCTCTGCTGATCTTTAGTTTGGATATTGTTATCCTCACTAAATTTTGTTCAGGTGGACGGAAGTTTTGTGTATCATCGTCCATGCTGAATGGTTCATTCTGCCTGATAGCGGGACTTTGGTCTTCATCGCCGATTTACAGTCTGCAGAAATGGTCCTTCCATATACTCAGCACCGACTCTACTACGAGGTTTCCATTCCTATCTCTACAGGCTTCTGTGCGGTTTTTTTGCTTGACACGTTCTTTTTACCTGTTGGTAAAACTTCCGCACATTATTCCTGGAGTAGCATCTCTCAATATCTTCGATCGCGCGCTTCTCATGCTCTCTCTTTTTCTTCTGGAGCGAGAAGAGGGTGTGGTGATATTGCCTCTCTGAGGGATATCCCACCCACGTATCCTTACGGATACTACGATGACTGTTATGTTCTCGATATTTATAACAGTCCCTACATGGAGAAGTAATAAGAATTTAAAAGTTCATCTTAAACAGTTATACTCTTAACCATTGAATTTCATCACAAAGATCCATCCGTCTTCAGATCTTCATGCATACAGTGACATCCACTTGTGACGTTACATAAATGCACACTTTTTTAGAGTAAGTATTTTTGTTATGTCAATGAGGAAATTAGTGTTGGGCCACAAATAACTGGGCCTGCGACTGAAATATAAAATAGGCGTGTTTTTTCTAAGCCCCGCGGAAATTGGAGGAAAACAACGATGAGTGCGATTAACAATTTCCATGCTAAAGAGAATTCTTGGGACTTAGCTTTTGGAGAGGATAAAAACTGTGCTACCAATTTTTTCGTTATTTTCATTCTTTAAAATGGAAAATGCTGCCAGGCTATCCCGCTTAGGCATGTGCAGTGGCGTATACTTTGGGGGTATTGGTGTAATGACCCCCCGAGAAATTTTCGTAAATAAAAAAAAAATAAGAAATTGCTTACCTTTGTTTTTAAAATTGAGTTGTAAGTCTAATGACATAATTTCAATTAAATTTGCAGATTGAAATTACTAAAAATAAAACAACCATCCCTTACTCCATAATTGCTTTCACATTACTTGCTCCACCGACTTCTTCTACATTCCAGTATTCACATCTCACTCCCATACTCTGAAAACAAGACGTATTTTCCTACTTGGTATATGTAACTACTTGTACATACATTACATACATATGTATGTACTATTAAATAAGTTGAAAATGTTATTCGAATCAGTGATGCCCGATAGTAGAGTTAACTTTCTTTAGTGAATTTCACGTCTAACATAAGCTTAAAAGGGAAAAATAAAATAAAAATATATTAAATAGACCAAAACAACCACAGTCAAAACCGGTTTAACGAATTATCAGTTTTTGCGAACTAATATCTCTCAGTCCCGAATAAGATTCATGCTAATTAACTAACCAAATATCGGTTTTAACGATATTGGCAATAACGAAGTATCCCTTATAACGAACAGTTTTAAATTGAAAATTAAGAAAATTTATCATTTATAACGAATATTAAAAAACAAGAAATAGGCATTGGAAATTTCGTGCATTCCAAATAATTAATTATGTACCTTCTTCTGTTTTTTTATACGTGAATTTCATGTTCTGTTAACTGGGATAGTCATATTTATATAATTATTGATTTGTTTAAACAATTTACAAAATCAATTTATAAGCTATTTAACAATGAAGACTTCAGAGCAGCAACGCCATTTGAAGTCGGTTTTTAGAGTTAGAAAAGAAAACCTTAACATATTTTATATAAAGATAGGTTAAGTGGGTTAGTTTTATTTTTTTCAAAATAAGTTCAAAAAGTGAGTTTTTGAGATTGAAGAAAAGAGCAATAATTTCAAGGCTCGAAACTTTGGCAGCAGAGTTTCCTGTATCAGCTTCAACAATTTCTATCATTTTCAAAGACCGAGATAACGTTAAGAAGAATTTTGAATAATCCAACTTAAAAATAAAAAATTCTATGCAGTCACCATCCCGACATAATAGAAGAAGAATTCATAAAATAAAAATGTCGACAGTAAAATCACAAATTACTTTGTAAATAAATAAAAGTTCGCTAAGACAAACGTTTGTCTACTTTATTAAAAATAAAGAACAAAACATGGAAAATCGACTATAACGAAACACTGGATAACGAACATATTCTCCGGTCTTGTCGAATTCGTTATAACCGATTTTGAATGGTCAAAATCAGTTTTAACGCCATCGGTTATATAGAAATTTCGGTTATTGCGAACTAATCTCGAAGTCCCGGCCGATGTTCATTCAAATTGTACTAACCAAATATCGGTTTTAACGATGTCGCCTATACAAAATTATCGCTTATAGCGAACAGTTTTAAATGAAAAATTTTAAAATCTTTTGCATTTAATATGATAAATTATGTGGATTCCCCTTTTTCTGTTTTTTTTATACTCCAATTTCAGTTTCTGAGAAGAAATTTAATATTTTAAATAAAGAAAGTTTAAAAATGTGTAAGTCCAAAACGTAGAGTTCTTAGGTTTAAAAGAACTCTGCAATAATCTAAAGGCTCGAAGCTGGTGATTCCAATACAAAATTGGAAGCAGAGTTTTCTCTTTCGCCAGATATGGAGATAAAATTACGAAGAATTTTGAAGAATCCAACTTAAAAACATAAGATACAGTCAATATCCCGACGTAGACGATGGCTTGCTCAGGTGGTTCAACGCACAAAGAAGCTTTAATACTCAACTAAGCGGACCAATTCAACAAGCTAAGGTAGAACAATTTGTAAAACATTTTGCCACATTTACTTACAGAAAATGAAATACAAATTCATGTGAAAATTGAAGAGTACTTCAGGATCATGAGATCGTTTGCTTTGTTGCCAGATATTTTTGACCGAAGCTATGCAGAATTTTTGAACAAAATTGAGATGAAAATAGGGGAAGCGTTCATAAAAAAATATCGATACGAAAAAATCAGAACTTACTTTGTAAACAAATAAACGTTGTGTGTTTCTTCTGTTGTGTGTTCTTCCTTTCTCTAACTCTCTCTATGTTAAAGAAAACTTAATATTTGTTTTTAATTACCACAATTTTTTGTTTTTATTCTATAGTTTCAGCTGTTTCGGCACACTATATTTTAATAAATTTTCCTTGAAAATGAAAATCCTCTAAGGAATGTTGACTTAAGCAGTTTAATTTTTTGTCAAGAAATGTACTTAAATATTTACTCTGGACCATTTATGCTACAAGTGGTTTTATTGGTATTTTCATATTCAATATACTTCTTGTTGTTGTTTGGGATACCAGGGGCCCAATTTCGCAAGTGTGAATGTTTTCCCGTGCAGGGAAATTATTCACCCTCAAAATATACGTACAAAAATTTGTCTATCTGTGTACACGTTATCCGTCAAAAATAAATCAATCGCACCCTTGCGGAATCGCAAATATATTTTTGTACCCGATTTTTTGTGTACACAGAGAAGCTCACGATTGCTGTGAATGTCAGTTCACTGATTAGGACCGAACGTAGGGCAAATCTGTTTCAATTGCTTAAAGACCTAAGTCCAGATGTGTTTAATAATAAATTTCCACCCGAAATCCAATAAAAACAATAAAAAAACCTCGCCTGATAACAATATCTAGTGATAAGTGTCCACATAATGCATAATAACAATGCTGAAAAAGAAAAAGAAAACAATGCAAGTGCAAAAGCGGTAATTCCTTCATTTCCTTATCACTTCTCCAGTTGTATTAGCTTAGTCATTGTAGGAAACGTGTGAAGATTATCACGCAGTGCATGCATTGATTGGGTTAGTAAATATAACGTCGGTTAAATTATTGTCTTCTTTTTCTATTAAACCCGGGGCGGATCAATACAAATTGTCACTAAGGCATAACACTAGCGACAATTTGTTGACGAAAAGTTCAAATTGGAATTTAGAGGAAACATTCACTATAGGTAATCGACTGACTTGTGTTTTATTTATTTTGGAATGTTAGAATGGTTGGTGTATTTAGAGTCGAATATACCAATATTTGCGGGCTTAGAAAGAAATTTTGTGCCGCGTATGTCTACACTGTTAAAAACAGGCCAGCTGTTTTGGCATTTTTCATCTGTTAGAGTATAACTTCGTGCCATTATTCTTTTTCCATCATTGTCTCGCCGAACATATAAGAAATGATATCGCGTACCAACTTCAAACACAATATAGTTTGTGCTCTAACACAAATTTTAATTTCATGTGGTTAAAATTGTCGATAAACAAGCGCATCATACATACATGTTTCATTTATCAGAGCCCACATTTGGACAGAAACCCAACTTTGAACGAATTTGATGCTCTGTCCGACTCCATTCAAAGAACTGTTTCCAATTATCCTCACACTAAAATCGTCATCACGGGCGCTTTCTATGTACACAATTCTAGATGGCCCCGCTTTTCGAGCCAGACAACACCCGAAGGAAGGTATGTTGAGGTCTTTGCTAAGGTAAGTCCCCTATTAAATTCGAAGACTGAGCTTCTTCTACCGCAGTTTTTAATATTAAAAATTGTCTTCAGCGGGGAGTGGTGAACTCGCCGATTCTATTCAGCATTTACACCAGCGATCTGATAGGTAGTCTAATTAAGGCAATTGCTTACGCCAACGATTTAATTGCGTACAGAACAGCTCATATAGTTGAGGTCATCAAAAATCGCTGGCAGAATGACTTCGATACGATTCACGGATATTTTGATCAGAAACTATACTCTTTGGGACGCCGTTGTCTAGTACCTCAATGGATACGAGAAAGAACTTGCGGAAGCTGGTGATCGTAGGGCCACATGGACATCCACTGGCGGGTAAAAGTGTCAGACACATAGGTTCTGCTCTGGCCAGGGCTAGGTGAGCCTTTGCCCTGACAAAATGATTGATTTATTGAAGCCGTCTTGAGAGCAGGGTGAAGGTGATTAGCTACATGGCCCTCATCAGGCCGATGATTGCCTATGGATGCGCGCTGTGGTTCAACGTTGCCCCATCTCAAATGGAAAAGATTCGGGTGTTTGAGAGGCAATGTCCTAGACGTTACCTTGTATTACACAGAACACCAGAGTCGGAGTACACACGACATTATTCCAACCAGGGTCTATACAACAACGAAGCCAACATAAACAGAATAGATAATTTTTTGGTTAAACTGATTGGGGGTCACATTGCAAGAGCGATGTCCTCAACCAACACTTTAGGTCTTGGGGCTTATTACCCCAATAACGAATACTTTGAGAATGCGCGGCTTACTGGTTCTCCTGCTTCGTCCTATCCCTCCGGTCCCGATTGGACACAGTCCTACTGAACCGAAGGCGCTCTTCTCCTCCTTGAGCGATGACGTCTCGACCATACAGGAGTCGCCTATCCACAGTTTTCCGGCTGACGTGGTAGATGAGCGGAACCGCCCCTCCATCATGTATCAGCCCTCGACTGTCTAAATAGAGGAATGCTTCGGGAGGGATGTAGCCACTTAAACGCGCACTCTCAAAATATTCATTATTGGGGTAGTAAGCCCCAAAAATTAAGATGTTGGTTGAGGACATCGCTCTTGCAGTGTGACACCGAATCATCTTAAACGAAAAATTATCTAAGTAAGTAAGTAAGTAAGTAAGTAATTTATTGCTTGATATCTTAATATTTCATTTACAAACATTTATAATAAATTTTAAAGCTTTAGCTTTGCCGTCAGCTCGTTTGGAAAGTTTAAAAGATATAAGATATTATTATATACATATACAAAAGTAAGAAAGGTAAGAATTAAGTTAACTATTCATATTCAGTTATAAGTAACATTCGGTATTTTAATATGTCTTTTAAAAACAGGTACAGTTTTTTCCAAACATAGTAGTTTAGTAATGTAATTGTTTCTTGTAGGGTAAACATTTTCTGTCCAAAGTATGCAATTCGATGTTGTGCAAATATGGGACACACACTGATGAGGTGGAAACAATTTTCTTTAGCTTTAAGATTGCACAATGAAAAAAACTGAATAAAGCTGTTATTATATGGAGCTCCATTTAAGCCAAGGACTTAACATATTGTCTTAAATATAAGAGATATCTCTTTATACGTGAGCGCATCATTGAAATAGTTAGCTTCCATTAGGTTCAGCTTAAGTTGAGAGTAAAGGAATCTGCTTTCTGATTTCCTTGCTTCTTGTACATATGCATTCCTTACAAAATCCTCCTGAGCTTGAATTATTTTGTGCAGCTTTTCTTTAAAGTGCAACAAATTGCTGTGATCTAGCTCCACCGTTTCACCACAAAAATTTCCTAAATTCTTCCACCTAGCCACCCACCAATCCGAATTTCGCAGTTCGTACAGAGCCATTTGTTTGGTCAACCGATTGTCCTGATGCGCCAGTGTTCCTACGGCGTAGTCTGCATTAAACTTAAGCGTGTATGTGAAAATTTTAGTTAGGCCTGTTTCGAGATATAGGGCATAGTTTGGTGTTTTTATGGGGAGATTGAACAGCTTCTTTAGAAAGGACCTTTGAAATTTTTCTATTGCCTCAAACTCATTTGTTCCCCAAACTTGGGCAGCATAACAAAGTGAAGACTTTATAACAGCATCAAATATTTTGTATTTTGCTGACAATGCAATACGCTGATTCGAAAAGGTATTTTTCCATGACATGTTAAGTAGACTTTGCGAGGAAGCAGATTTCGATATAACATGTTCATTAAAGTCCATGGTTTAGTTAAGATTCACTCCTAGGTATTTGTACTTGCTTACTATCTCCAGAATATTTCCATTGAAAGTCCAAATATGTCCACTCTGACTCCGGGTATATCTAGAGAAAACCATTACTTTAGACTTATTAGTGTTAATTGTAAGTCCCCATTTGGTGCAATAGTCAGAGAGACGATTTATCATCAATTGTAAGTTCTCGGGGGTTACTGAGAGAATCACCAAATCATCGGCATACAAAAGAACGTTTATGACCAGATCAGCCATTCGAACACCTCCTGGCAGACAAGTTTCAATATCATTGATGAAAAGTGCAAAAAGAAGAGCACTCAGAAGGCACCCTTGTTTTACTCCGGTGTCAGTTTCAAACCACTTTGAGAGTGTTGATCCGTCCCATACTGATGCTTTTGAATGGGCATACATTTCTTTTATTGCATGGATGAACTTCGTTGACATACCTAGCATTGATAGCTTATAAAAGAGCGCATTTCGGTTAACAAGATCAAACGCAGATTTGAAATCCACAAAGAACGCATATATATTTTTTTTCCTTGCTTGTAATGCCTTAACTATTGACGTTAAAGTAAAGATATGGTCCACTGTTGAAAAGCTTTTTCTGAAACCAGCTTGAAACTTAGTGATTATGTCATAAGCTTCAGTCCACTTTTCAAGTCTGTTTGCAAGCACGCCACAGAATAATTTCGCAATTACATTCATAAACGAGATGCCTCGATAATTTTCAACATTATTTGTGTCACCTTTTTTATGGATCGGGAATATTACAGCATTCTTGAAGGATGCAGGGACGTCTTGTTTTTGTAAAACGACATTGAAGAGAGATTTAAGTCGGTGAATAAGTCCTTCTGTACCGTTTTTGAAAAATTCATAAGGAACGCCACCTTCTCCAGGAGCTTTTTCATTTTTGCTTTGAGAATTACAGCATATATTTCTGTAAACGTGATTTCGGAATCTAGTATTTCATCAGATAAATAGGGTTCAGCGTAGGAAAATTTAACATCTGATTTGATACATAATATATTTTCGAAGTGCACCGAAAGATCCTCTGCAGTTACTCCTATGCCTATTGTAAAATTTGAACCGTTTATCTTTTTCGTGACTTTCCAAAATTGTTTTGAGTCCTTCGTTTGACCAAGTGTATAGGCTAGTTGGTTTTCATATTCTGTTTTCTTTTTAAGACATAGGGTTTTATACCGTGTGTTTTCTTCAATATACCATTTTCTTAGATTTTGGCAGTTTGAATTTCGGACTGCATTCAAAAGGGAGAAGGACTTTTTTCGTGTTTTCATACATTCCTTGTCGAACCATTCATTTTTATATTTCTTTTTTCCGCTCGATATATGGTTGGTGTTTATAATCGATTTTTGTATGCATGCAATGAGTTGGTTAGAAAGTAATTCTGCTGTATCAAATGTATCGTTTAAAAGTGATAGTTTGTTGTCTAGTTTGTTTTGGTACGTGTTAAGTTCATGGTATTTCCATTTAAGTCTGGGGATAAGTTGAAGGTTTCGTACAGTTTGGGTTATATTATCAGACCACTCAGCCACAATAGGCATGTGGTCTGAATAGTTTTTAACCTGGATTTCAAAGTTACTTATATGTTCATGCCAATCGTTATTTATAGCGCAG
Source organism: Philhelius pedissequus (assembly GCA_910595825.1). NCBI lineage: Eukaryota > Metazoa > Arthropoda > Insecta > Diptera > Syrphidae > Philhelius > Philhelius pedissequus. Next base: position 198,273,886 of record OU343160.1, on the reverse strand, counting down.
TAGTCGACTACCGATTTGCCTTGCCCTCCTATAAAAGTGTAATTACCTTCTTTATCTCCATCAGTACATCCATTAAGAAGTACACAATCATACATCTGTAACATATCGAGAACATTCGTTCCATTTTGATTACAGGTAGTGTCCTTTGAATTCCTGTTATTAAAGTCTTTAATATTATTTCCCGTTCTATGAATTGTAGTTACTTGTAAATTACTAATTCTTGCATTAAGATCGCCAATTATGAGAACGCTTTTGCTTGCCAAGTGCAGCATAATTCGATTAAGGTTTTCAAAGTCTTCAGTCCACTTATTGCAATTTATATAAAAGGGGACAATGTACATATCGTTTTTTTGTATAAGTTTTACCACAGTTACACCTTCAATTTCTTCATAATTATAAGTTTTTAGTAGAGATGTTCTTATTCCATATAAAGTTCCACCGCTTGCACGTCCTTTAGTGAATGTTTTGATTGCTGGTTTAGACGATAATTAATAACCATTGAAATACTTTGTGAATTTACTAAGATTTTCAGATATAACATGAGTTTCATATAAAAAGAATACATCAAAATTATTTATATATTTAAAAAAATCTACGAATAAATAAATTATTAAGACCGGAAACATTGAAAGACAAAATTTTAAAAGTACAAAAAGGTATTGAGCTGACGGCATCACATTTTCAATTTTGTACAAACGTTATAACAGATGGGAAAATTTGTTGCAGTGGCATCACTGGATTAGACCATTCATTATGACGTATATTTGACAACATAATTGTTTTGACAGCTTCGAAATTAAGCTGGACAAACATATTCAACAGGTGCTGTTCTCCATCATCATTTTTATACTTAAGTGTATTGTTTTCGTTTAAATAAAATGTTTTATCAGAAATTAATAAAGAGTTGTTTTTAACGAGTACTTGTTCTTTTGGATTTTTTGTTTTGATTATTCTTCTATAGCTGAGTAGGATTCGGCGTTTGAGTTGTGCTTGTTTCGTTAGGTCACGTTGAATAAATACGCCTTTGCCTTTAAGCTTAAAGGAATTTTGCAGCATTTTAAAGGCTTTCTCGTTGGATCCGACATTTATCTTTAGTTTGACGATGTTTTCATTTTCAATGAGTTTTGTTATTTCTGTCATCTGATGTGGTTCGTCAAGCAGAATGTGTGTGATTGAATCAATTTTTATTTCGGATCAACTTTTTCATTTGGCATTGTGAGAATGATGTTTTCACCCTTGATTTCTCTGCATTGTGCCTCCAATTCTTCCTCTAGTGCATAACATCTAGTTTCAAACTGCTGGACTTTGGAAGATAAATCTTCATTTTGCTTTCGCAGGATGTTTATCTCAGCATTCAACTTATTAAAATCTTCTTTTGAAGCGAGTAAAGAGGTTGCTTTCGCAAGTTCGGTTTGTAGGGATTCATCAATGATAGACTTTATCTTTTTAAGATCAGCATTGGAGATGGACATATTTGCTTCGATGTTAAATGTTACCGGTGCTCCTTTCAGATTTGGCGCTTTTGAGTATGGATTTGCTTCTGGTGAGGTTAGGTTTATTTTTCTTTTTTTATCAGTCATGTGATACAGTAGTTGATTGAATATTTGTTATGGTGCTTATATAACTAAGTTTACCTGATTATATTTGCACTTTCACACAATATTATTCAAAATACTTATTCTTTCTAATATTTACTAGTTATTTTTGTGAATTAAACTTTTTAAATTTGAAAAAAAAAACTCGGGAGCGAAATAAAATTGAACCAACTACTTTTACACCAGAGTTGCCAACCACAAAAAATTATGTATTCTGTTTATGTTGGCTCCGTTGTATAGAACCTGGTTGGATTAATATCATGTGTACTCCGACTCTGGTGTTCTGTGTAATCCAAGGCTTTTCCATTTGAGATGGGGCAAAGTTGAACCACTCCGGGCATCCGTAGGCAATCATCGGCCTGATGAGAGCCATGTAACAAATAACATTCACCCTGCTGTCAAGACGGCTGCTATACAACAGTCGTTTTGCCAAGGCAAAAGCTCCCCTAGCCCTGGCCAGGGCAGCATCTATATGTCTGTCAAAATACAGGTACTGATCCAACCAGATGCCAAGGTACTTTACTACACTTTTACTCGCCAGTGGATGTCCATATGGCCCTAAGATCACCAGCTTGCGCCAGTTCTTTCTCGTATCTCTGGAGGCGCTAGACAACGGAGTCCTAAACAAAATAGTTTCTGATTTCTGGAATTTGATTTTCAACTTCCAGTCATCACAATATCGCTGAATCTTGTCGAAGTCACTCTGCAAGAGACTTTTGATGAACTCAACTCTATTAGCTGTTCTGTACGCAATTAGATCGTCGGCGTACGCAATTGCCTGAGTTAGACTACCAATCAGATCGCTGGTGTAAATGCTAAATAGAATAAACCCGGTAAAACCAAGGTTCTGCGATCGCCATTCGGTTATATCGTTCCGGATCCATAAGTGATGAAGCAGAGCTGTTATCTCCAGGTCATGATTCGGGCCAATTCTAGCATTCACCTTGCACACTTGCTGGAAGGTAGCCCCCACAGCCTCCACTCTCTCCTGCGGATCTTCGATTATATAGAGGTCATCGTAAAATACGGCATCCTCTGGGTCTATGCCTGCTGTGAGAAGTAAATCTCTGTTCTCTGTCGTCCTCTGGAGCTTAAAACACGGAAGATCGTTTTGATCCTTTCTTCTAAGACTCTTACTAATTTTTGGAACATACTTGGGTCGCTAGAGTTAACGGCACGAATTTTATTGTCCCTGAATAAATTAATAGCCAACCTATAGTTTTTTTTGATCAATTGGTTGATGTTTTTGATGGACGACTTCAGTGTCCTAATCTCCAGATCTCGTGTATCAGTAAACCGTCTGTACAAGCGTTTTAGTCTTGTCAGAAGTCCACTTTTTTGTCTGTGAAGTGCGTCAATTGTCGCGTTAGGGTACATGTCAGTTGTGTTACGATCTTTGTATTTCGTTATTGTTCTGTTCATTGTTCGTAGAATCGTTTCGTCAATTTGTTCTAAGTATCTGTCGATTTCAGTATTTGTCAGATTCCTGTCATTTGGTGGGGATATACCATTTGAACGTAATTCACTCAATAAGGCATTGGAGAAGCGTGGCCAGCGCACTTTACTGTAATTGTAAGTATGCACAGGCACATACTCCTCCAACTCCATAAGTTGGTTCGGAAGCTGTATTACGGCGGCGAGTCCGCAGTGGTCACTGTCGTACTCGATCGTTCGTAAACAATTTCTTGGCCGTTGACCCACAGCGTCAGTTATTGTTAGTCTTGCGTCTTTAAGCAATAGATCCAGATAGGCACCGCTTCTTGGAAACGATGGCCTCAAGGTTGTATCGACCCATCCAATTATTAAAATGGTTACCTTGAGAATTTTGTATTTGATTTCCCCAATCTATGCGTTTGGCGTTTAAATTACCGGCTAATATGTAAAAGTTTTCTTCCGAGCTCAATCTTAAGCATTCAAAAAGCTTTTGAAGCTCTGTTATAAACTGTGTGGGCTGAGATGTTTCCGGTGCATAGGCAGCGATTATATACATTCGCTTCCCCTGTTGGAGAATGCATATGATGCATGCCTCTAACGTCCGAAATTTTCGCACATCACTATTATATATTACCTTATGACTAATGCCTTTACGTATAAAGATTGGGACGCCTACTCCTTGAGTGGAGTTGGGTCGGTCTCTTCTTAGGATATTATAATTGTTGTTAGTCAATTTATGTTTCTGGTTAAGCTAAGTTCCGCTAGCCATAAACACATCTGGACTTATGTCTTTAAGCAATTGGAATAAATTCGCTCTACGTTCGGTCCTAATCAGCGAATTTACATTCACAGCTAGGATCTTAAAGGGCCTCTCCGGCAGCGCGCCCTTAACCTCTAGGTTGCGTTAAGCTCGGCAAAACAGAATAGAGATAATCCACCCTAGTCGCTTGCTCCCTGATCTGGTCTTAGAGGCCAGTCAACTGGCCCTGGATGGCGAGCAGAATGCCCATAATATCCGCCTGTGCCGCCAGCGCCTTAGGCACGGGGGCCTGTTGGGCGGTCTTTGGTGTAGGCTGTACTGTGCTTCCCCTTCCTGACGCCATTTGGGCGTAAGAAATTTGGGGGTTTACTGGCATTGTTGTAGGAGGGCGCACTGTTGGACGCTTTTCTACCACTGTTTGCTTTGCTGCTTTATTGTTCTTTATAAGCTGAAACGTCGGGCATCCCCGATAATTAGCTGGGTGCCAACAAAAAAGAGTGTGTGTTTACTTATGTACAAGCGCCAGGAGCCAATTCCGCAAGTGTTAGTTTTCTCTGTGTACACAAAAAAGCAGGTAAAGTAAACATACCTGCTTGCAATTCGACACGGATGAGATTCAAACACAGAGACTTTACGGGGCTAGCATTTGTAGAGGATAAAAACTGTGCTACCAAATGTTTTTCATTGTTTTATTATTTCAAATGTACAACTGGAATAAACGCACCTAGTACCTCCTAAAGAAGTCGGTGCACTACTTCCCGCATCTGTGGCTTCAAGCGCGCGATCTTTTTCAGGCTGGCGCCGATTAAAAACTTAACTGAGGGTCAACACCGGTGAGGAAAATCCTTGGGGACATTGAGGTTGACTATGAGGACTATAATATAAATATAATGGCATAAGTTCCATGGCACATGGATTTTATAAAACATTGTACCTAACTAAAAATGTATATATTTATTATTTTTTTCATATATGTATTCGTACGTGTATTCAAAAAACATATTATTACTATTATATAAAGACTTAGGTTGGCAACGAGACCCGAGACGAGGCCGTATTTTTGGCAAAAGGTGACTTTAAGGCTTCCAAGGGACACTTGGAAATAAATATTATCGTAACGTCACAATATAGTTTGTTGCCTACTTGTCCAGCTATAAACTGTCAAAAACAATTGCGGAGCGGCTCCAATTAAAATGGATTAATGGATCCACACCCCGCAATTTTCTTAACAAAATAGTGCTGCGATACCGTAGTCTATCTTTTGAATGTGAACTCGCGTCTTATATAACATCTTTTTACTTCCAAAAAAACACGAAAGAAACCAAGACCCGACAAAATTTTGTCGCCAAAAAGGCGAGACCAAGACAAAGACGAGACTTATTTAAGCAAAACTAGACCGAAACCGAGACGATACTGAATTTTTTAGATTTTGACGAGACTGAGCTGAGACTGAGACGAGACTAACCAAAGTCTCGCCTGATCTCGTCTCGTTGTCAGTCCTAATAAAAAGGGAACAAATATTAAGTTTGTCCGCGCTAATGTTAGAAAGCAGTCAATCGATTTACTTAAAACCGATTTTATAAATTTCATTATTCATATTAGAATGTAATTGGATATTTTTCATTTGTTAAACATGTTTTTTGAATTAAGTTATTAACTTAAAAAAATTAGTACACTTTTTTGTCGAAGTTGACCAACATAATTTATATATGCTCTTAAATCTGCTAGATATTTTACAAAATCTGATCTTTTGTATAACATCAATAGATTTATTCAAATCTTAAGCCCTAAATCATTTCCTAACTAGACTTATAAGCTGAGAAATAAATGTGTGTACAAATTATAAATTCACCAAATTTTTATATTTTTGCATTAATGAATTCGACTCAATCACAATGATTGGGTTGCTGCATTTCGTGTGCATTTTCTTTTGTCTGTTTACTTCTGAATTTCAGTCTACTCAATTGTTCGCTCATCGATTAACGTGTACCTACGTTAAAAAATATTTCAAGTTTTAATCAGTTTTTGGGTAGTAGAGTGGTTTTTATTTATGTACGAGAGTTTTCTCCTAACAGATATAGGTAAAATTAATAAAATTTTGCAATTTTTGCAAATCCAAAAATGCCCTAAGGAATTTAATAGCATGTCTTGTGCTTATGCTTAAATAAGCACTTATTTTGGGGTGGCCGAGGCGTGATAGTTGTGTGTTCGCCTGTCAACCTCATGGCCACAGGTTCAATCCCTGTCGCATTCTATGTCCTCTTATTTTTCCATTAAAAACTAATTCTAAAATAAATGTCATACGAGTGGATGGCTTACTCATTACATGCTGTTTAGGCATAGAACTAACAACATGTGATTGAGTAAAACTAGTATACCGATAAATATGACAACGTACAAAAAAAATAATGCGAATTTTAAGGGACATAGACAAATAAGATACGGAAATTTCTCTGCATTAGTTCAGTCGCCATCCCTGGAGATAACATCTGAGACAATAACCACCTCCAGTCTGAGAACATTGCGCCACACATCTATCCTATCCTTCTTTCTCTTCCTGACCTAACGCCCCCGCTGTGTTGAAAAATTTAAAGGGTAGTATAATCCCTTGAGCACGTGTAGATTATAAAAAAAACCTTCTATAGCCGAGCCACCTGAACCTTTAAAAAGTATGGTCAATGGAGATCATACACGATCTAGAAAATTCCGGGATAATTTGAGATCATATAATACACTTTTTCAAATGACATCTTTCAGGGCAAACGGATATAAGGGAAAGTGTTTTTTTTTCATGGTCAACTTTATGTAGCCCTTTCAAGATTGGGCTCAAAAAATAATCTGTATTTACCTATTCGTGAAAATAATAAGACTTCTAAAATTGTTTATCCAGAAGCTTTGAAATATGCATGTTCGAACGTATTTCTATTATAACTATTTTTTTGAAAACTGTTTCAGTGAGAGAACATACAAATCTTAATTTGGTTACGGAAAGCATGTGAAAATATGTATATACATTTTTTGTTGGGTAATAATAAATATGTAGTAGAAATTCCGGTCAATCTCATTTGAGCTTTTAGTCATATTAAAAAATATATTAAAAGCTTGCGTAGCAACACGAGCACGGGTTGGCGTAATAAAATAAATTATTCGTTAATATTAAGTTAATATAAATATTTTCTGACCCCCCCCCCCCCCCGCAATTTTGGTCTGCGTTCGTACCTGCACTCATTTTAATCTTCCCAGAGTGGATTTTGACCAGCTGATAAAGAAATAAGAAGTTAAAAGCTTGCAATTTTTGTTAAGCTCAGTTCAACTTACATTCATATTTGGACAAACAAGCAATGTGAACTATTCCAACAAGATTAAAATTTTAATCCATAAAATTGGAAGATTTTGTCCTTGGCCAGACATAGTTAATAATACAATTCTATATACTACGGAAAGTACTCAGCCAAGTAGAAGAATTAGCATTATATTTAATTGGACTTGTCGAAATATTGATTCAAAATAGCTTTTAACGGCCTTTAGTCCGCGTATTGGTAAGGCGCTCACTAACCAACTTATGAGTCCAAGTGAGATTGCCGGGGCGAAACGCAATTTTTGTATACTAAAGGCCGTTAAAAGCTATTTTGAATCAATAATTCGAGAAGTCCAATTAAATATAATGCTAAGTCCTCTACGATTTTCCATTTGACTATTGTGCTACTGCTCTGTTTGCATTTTCAATGTATTAAAAATGAGAAAGTAGCATACGAGCTTTAGCTTGGCTCCCGTATTTTTGCTTTTGTTATCGGTATATCTTCGGCGATCTTCTTTCAGCACCATCTCTCATGCGTAATGGAAGTTGTCAGCCATTTGCCCTAAATAATTGTCTCTCAAAAATTTGATATATTCATCCGCGCACGCAAAAACGATGAATTGAATTAATATGAAGTGAATTGAATATAAAAGGGGTTTGGGTTTTTGATAGTGTCAACGAGATAACCTAAAACTCTATTGGCCGTTTATTTTTAAATCTTAAATATAAAATCTGATATGATATTATTAGAAGTTCCCCACACACGGGTAATCTCAGAAGTTCACATAATGCTTTTTTATAATATTCTTTATTATTGCAAGAATGTTTTTGTATTTTTCTGTTATGATTGTATGTTGCTAAAGTTCTTTGTCAACTTTTTTCATTAAGGTCGGGTCGGCCAACATGTTCACTTAGACTTTTATACCTGTCTCATATTTGACAAAAAAGGTTATTGTTTTTTTAAGTTAACATCATTACGCAAATTTTAAGCGTTTTTTCATTGCATATAATTACCTGAATAATAAATTTATGAACATTTTAAAATTATCAACGTAATGCAGACATTTGAAAGGAATTCAATGGAATCACCAACGGCGTAGGCAGGTTTACGATCAGGCAGGAGGGGGGGGGGGGGTTAAGCTCATTCGGGAACAATGTATCCATTTATGAAAGGTCTAAACTTACATATATTAAAATGGCTATGTATGAAAATGTCAAGGTCGTATTTCTACGACTTATTGCTAAAAGAGCTATGATGAGAATGCAACAATTCTTTTTTTTTCACTTTTAACTAGACACAAATAATAAACTGTTGTAGTTCTGTTCTCAAACAATCTCATGATATTATTTTTCAAAGATCTTTTAGGGTATCCTTATCTATCACTGCCATCCTATAATATGCATCACTTTCGATGCTCCAATAAGTTTTTGTTTTAATTTATAAAACAAAACATTTTAAACAGAAACATTAGTGTTTTATTATAATTTCGATTTTACATCTCCAAATTATATAAACAATATATAATTTTCTACAACATTAACAATAAATGAAAGTTTTAGAATTTGAGAAAAAAATAATTTAGTTTCCTTCACCAATTACAATCAATTAAGGTACAAACAAATACAGTAAAATTGTCATAAAATTTAATTCGTATTTCCCAGTTTGTTTTGATCACGTCAGAATCTAAAACAAAGCCAATTTTGTATAAAATAACTACAACTACAAAATTTTATTGAAGTTGTCCGTTTCAAATAAAAACTTTAAACAAAACATATAACATATTATCCAAATAGATCACAATCTATCTCTAATTTCCTATAAGATCAAAATTACCTTTAATTCTGTTTATTAACATCATCTTGAACAATAATCGACTTAAGTGATTCTCGCGTTACAGTTATAATTATCTTAAGCTTTTATCGGTCAAAAGGTAAGATTCCTATTAACATCTAGCTTGGACTTCCGAATCTGATTGCTTTTATATTCAACTTCTGTTCCTATTTCCAGTCGTGACTGTTTAGTTTCATTACGATCAACTAACTCTCATTTTAGTTGCACTTTCCTTAATAATTTTATCAGCTAATTCTCTAATTGAAAATATATCATCATACCTAGTTTTTAATTTAAAAGGCAAAATAAAAGCCCAACTTGTGGAGTCCTGACATTAATTCCAGTAAGTATTTTTAATGGAGAAAATTTAGTTTTCTTATTTATTGCTAAGATAAGTTTTCCATTCTAAGCTTGTATTAAAATTGGCTCCTAAAAGATTTGCAACTGTGTCAAAATCAACAAATCGTTCTACTTGGCCATTTGCCCCGCTAATTCGTGAAGGTACCTTAGGATGTTTAATTTCATTATGATATGCACATTGCACATTTTCTTAAACTCATCACATGTAAAATTTGTTCCATTGTCACTGTTATTTTTAAAAGGTACTCCAAATAAGGTTATAAAATTATTCATACATTGTAAAGTCTCCAATGTTTTTATTGGATGTAAAACTATATATTTGGTAAATGAATCAATGATCATAAGTACATAACGATCAAATCCTGATTTTTCAGCAAACGGACCAATACAGTCAATGTGTATTGCTTGTTTGAAAAGGGATCGGTTGCTTATTGCAGACTTCTTGCAATCGTGTGAACTAGTCTTAATACCCAATTTTTCTTTATTTCAAACAAGGTTCGGCCGCCCGGGCCTCTGTGTCCGGGGGGCCTCCAAAAGCCTACATGGTTCTTTGAACAAAAAGATTGTACAACGCCTTCGTTTGTTAAAGGGCTTTGTGTGGGCCCAAACAAAATTTTGTTTTTTTGGGGGTTAATAAAAAACAAACGAAGTGAGCAAATAATTCATAATTTAGGATGTTTATTGCATGTACATATGTATATTTGGAATCATCACACAAAATATAAAGTCCAAATCTTAATGTTTAAACGAAATATAAGTAATTTCGCGAGGGCCTCGAAAAAGATATTGTCAATTTGCCGACATTTTCCGAATTTTTTGTGATCTTAAAGGAAATAAACCAAATACTTTCGTGAATCTAGAGCATTTACCAGAAAAGCAACGAAGGATCTAAAAAAAACTATTGAAAAATAAAAAAAATGGAGGGTTTTAAAAAAAATGTCAGTTTCTTAACAGTAATTTCCATTTTCAAATTGGCCAATTGCTGATGACAGCAAATTTGAAAACTTCAGTTCCCAGAAATCTCGTTTAAATTTAATCTGGTCTTTGAGTTGAGTGCGTAGTATAAAAGAAAAATCGTTCGATCAAGGATAAAAAGGTGGACACAAAAATATCACTGGAATCTTTGCACACTTCACCAAGGCTAAATAAACGAAGCGGAAGTTAGGCGGTGGAAGCACGCAAACGGGAAAAGTTTCGACGCTTGACGAGATTCGCGTCATTTCTGCAACTTTCTATTTTATTAATATTCAAACCACTGACCCCTAAGTATGATTTCATGGTCAGATATTGACCATTCCTTTAAATAAAGCATGCTTTACACAGGTGACAAATCCAATAGCACAAGTTATAAGCCTTCGGCCACTTGCGCGAAGAAAAACTGCTTACAAACAATAAACATACAGGTACATTCTCATACACATTCATTTATATTGAATTCAATGAGTTTTATATTTGTATTGATAAGTGCAATTTCCCAGTTATTGCAAATTCAATTCCTCATATAGATATGGTGTATTTATTTCTTTATTACTTAAAGAAAAAAACTAACGTTCAAATTATCCCAAATAATTTTTTAAAGCTAACTATGACTGCATGGTTAATTATATTTTGTCTTTTTCGTGGGATAACATTTTTTGTTCATCTGAATTGCGTAGCGTGTATTCGACTTTTGTTAGTATTTTGAAGGAGGAGGAAGTAATTGATAAATTTGTACATAGAAAGCGGCATTTAAATAATTCTTCTTGGCATTATAATAGGTTGGCCAATCTCAAAAAAAAAAGAAGAAACAAAGCATTCAAATTATATACATTTAATTGAAATAATTCTGAACTTCGTATAAGTTATCTGAATATCGTCCACGAGAAATAGATCTTCTCAATTGATACTTAAATCGAATTTTCATATTTTCTATAGAAATTGACCTTACAATTACAATTACTAATGATGTTCCTATCAATTTACTCATTAGACACTGTCCCATTCGAGCTACTTTATATAAGTAAAGTTGACAATATCGTGCTTTAACTAAACTGGATGTTAATAAAAGTGAAGGGCTTGATGGAATTCCTGCTGTTTTTATTATTGATGTGTAATATTGGAATATCTCAGCCATTTTTGTGGAATTTTTATCATTCATTAGTTAAAGGGCAATTTTTGCATTGTTGAAAGGTTTATTTTGTATCTCCAATTTTTAAAACGGGCTCAAAACAAGATATAACTAATTACAGATCCATTTGTAAAATTTCTTGTATTCCGAAAGGTTAAAAAAAATAATAGTTTGGAAAAGGTTAGCCCAATCGCCCACAATTTTGTTTTCATATTTTGTTAACGGTACCTGCCATACAACCATTTTTTTGATTTTCGGCTTTCTCATAAACGGATCAACGGATTTGGATCACAATTTTTATAGAGTAGGTTCTTCGAATTCTAAATAATGGATACTGCATTTCAATATTTTCAAAAAATAGTTTTTTTCGAATTTTTGAAAAAAAAACATTTTTTTTCAAAATTCAATATTCCGAAAACTGGTGGACGATTTTGTCTGAAGTTTTGGTTTTAAGTATATATTCTTAAATATTTAAAATTAACATTCCAATTTTTGTTTAGAAAAAATTTAAGAAATTTTTAAATTATATTTAGCCATTTCTATTAAGAATCTCTTGCTTACAATGTGATCGAACATAAGAGCAAGAACGTGCATTCCAGTCGTGCATTTTATATTTTATTCATTTTATCTATATCCATGTCATTTGTTTTTTCTCTATCCTACCTCCTATGAGTTTTTTTTTAATTTCTTATTCTGAAAGAAAACTCACCCTTATGCATATTTTGAAAGTTTGTTTTAATGTTTTTTCTCTGTTGACGTGTACATTACTATAACAGATGAGCCATCCCAGTAGGAAATTTTGACATCAATGAATTTTTTTGGTGAATTCATCAATGGATTCATCGACTATTTCCATCGATGAGTAGTATGTTATGATTTCATAAGAAAACGGTTGCGCATTTTTTCATCAGTTAACAAAATTCAAATTAATTGAATGCTTACAATTCACTACATTTTCAGTTACAAAATCATAAACGATGATTCAACTGATGGAGAGTAATGTATAGGTTCATGAGGTCGCAAATGATGTTTTGTTCTCTGCGGTGTGGTGGTTGTTTAGCTTTCTTCCCGAGAACAAAACAAAAAGCCTTAAAAAAAGAGGTTTTATCTGCCATGGGAAGAGTGACGAACATTGGTTTTTTTCTACCTGCAACGAGAAATGCGCTCAGTAATCAGTCTTCGATGCAGGGCTGCAAGAAATCATGATTTATCATGATTTTCATGTTTTTTAGAGCCAAATCATTTCATGTTTTTGAGTGTTAAATCATGTTTTTTGCTGACACAAATTTTATCAAACCCAAGCTGTCCAAACCTACCCTACATGAACACAAACACGAAACTTAAAGCAAAGAGCAATATTAACACTTCATTTATAAGTATACCTTTTGGTTTATTTTCATATAGTGTCTTCGAGTATGAATATGTATGTGAAATGCTCCAATAAATAATGAAGTGAACACATATTATTTTTAAATATAACACTTTATCTACGTACTCTTTCTCCCGCCTCGGGCCTTGCAATATTTTTGACAGCTTCGCTATCGCCTATAGTAACGCAATGATGATTAGTAAAAGAGATAGAAGAATGAAACTGTTTTTTTTTCATTTTACAATTATTAAAAGAGTCAATCGTTCTCTCCCTTTTCAATGCTTTTTATTTTCCTGATACCATTTTGCTTGGAACATTGAGTCCAGCTTCAGCAATTGCATAAATAAACTGTTAATTAAATATATTTGTTTTACTCATGATATGGTTCCAAATTGTCTATCCGCATTCTCTCTTTCGTTTTTCATTTAACGCGGTTCTAACTACGAGATAGGTCAGTCATGTTTTTTTTTTATCCCGAATCATGTTTTAAGACTATGTTTTTTTTAATTTCTTAGTGGCAGCACCATTGTATATATATTCTATAGTACTATCATGAAGCGGAACGTCCGAGGCGCCCTCTGGTGACACCGCTAGGAACTAGAACTTGCAAATTATGCAGACTCTCAGAGAGTTCAGAGAGCGAGAATTTGAAGGATTGACAAATAAAAAATAAGGTAAGACAAATAGATAATGAGGGAGAAGAATGCAAAAAGCTAAAGCAGGATAAAAGAAAATATATTTTATGCATTTTTCTTTCACATTTATCATAAACTGGAGAAAATACCTATGTAGGAAGAATATCCCAATTTCAATTTGTAAGTATCCCGTTCGACCTACTTTTGTTTGGGTATACATAGGTATGTATATTTCGCTTTGTTTTGGTTTTTTTAACCAAGATTTTGTGTAATTTACTTTGGCGATTGTAGGTACGTGTGTGAAATATATTTTTCCGTCGGTTGCGTGTAAAAAAAATGCAATTCGGTATTTTTTTATTTCTGTGTGATAGTGTTTTTGTTTGTGAAGTTGAAGTTAATTCGTGATGTTGGGTGAAAAAAATGTGAAATATCTTTATACCTATATAGTAGTTACCTACCTATAGGTAGGTAGGTACATAAAAATATTTTTTTCAGATCAAAATACCTAGGTATGGAGGTACCTACTTGCAGTGAGTAAAAATGCATTCTTATAATAATAAAATGCGCCACTACTGGATCGTACAAACTGGATATTGTTGCTAACAACTTTAATGTAGGTAAGAATTGAAGCTGTTAGAAAGTAGGTATTCTAGTTATCAATTGAATATGCAATTTGAATGTGCAAAATTATTAAACATTTTTAGAAGCATTTCTATATTTAAAAAAATATTTTGATCGGTTCATTCAAAAATGATGAAAAATGAAAAATATGAAAAATGATTCTATACCTACATATTTGAAATTTGAATTGCACATATTACATTATATATCAAGCCTTGAAATTGAATTGAAATATAATGTAAATAAATCCGAAAGGAATACCTACATATAAATATATTTTATGCATTTACAAACATTTAAATTTAAAATTAAAAAATGTTTCTATTATATATTAATAACAGATATTTAATAGAAAACCATTTATCTCTTTTTCCAGTAGGACAATTATATTTCACGTGCACCTATTGCAACCAGGATTGGATTTGACTTTAAAAACTATTCGGAAGATTGCCTATGAATATTTTTAACTTTTTTCAAGAATGCAAAAAAAAATTGTTTCATATCGATAGACAAAGTAGAAAATAAAATAATCGAGGATTTCGAAAATCGTAAAAAATGATTCTATGGTTCTTTTTTGTATGCACTAAAGCTAAGAGTTTGCCTGCGTAAGTTAATATTGTCGTCATTATGAATAACCAACGGAGAAATTCACTGAAAGCTAACGTATTTCTATTACTAATTTTCACACATTTATTAAAAAAATCGAGTTGGATTTTCGACCAATAACTAAGAGAATAGTTAAATAGTAAAATATTCAGTCCATGTGTCAAAATCCTTCAATTAAAAAACGTTCGCTTTTCTACTAACAATCGAATGGATTTTCATAATGATGAACAAAACAAAACTATGTAAGTGTGTGTCTACCAAGTTTGAAGAAAATCGCTTCAGCTTCTATCATTGGAATGCTGAGTTTGGTGAAAATCTTAATATATACATTTTTGTATTACATTACATTGTGCCTAAATATATACACAAAATGTATCGCAATTAAAAATAAAGATTTTTGTTTTATTTTGTTTGTTTTTTTTTTTTGCGAATAAAGTCTAATTTTATATTTATTTACTTGTCTTGTTTTTATTTTAAATTATGTTCTAATATTTATGGAGTCTGCTCATAACAACATAAGTCAATTTTTTTCGAAAATAATCCACCGTTTTTTTAATCAGTTCATTAATAAAGGGAAAAGGTACTTTTTGGTAATCTTTTTTCTTTGAAAAAAAAATGGTTATTTTTGGTACCTCTAATAAAAACATTTTTTTTGGCTTTCGATTTTCTGGAAAACGGTTCATTTGATTAATTTAAAATTTTTAAAAACATTCAACCTTCCATGAAAATAGATTAAACAGGAAAAGATGGTTTATCGTTTCCAATTTTAACGTTTCATTATAACAAAAGTATACTTATGTATATATATATACTTGATTGACAGGGAGTTGTAATTTAAATAAAATGTTTTGTTTCCTTAACCTCTTTTTTCCAACTCTCCAAGTGCTTGGAGTGCTGTTCTCCGGTACCTTTTGGAGGGCGGAATTGAAGAAAGGTTTCTTGGTTTTTCTTGGCGTTAGTGAGTCTCGCCACACAGATGAGCTGACAAAGCATATTTTTTAATATTGTACTTGATATATTCTCCTGCAAGGACAAACTAATTGGTGAATCTTACGGCAGCTATGTCTGGGGAAGTGGGTGGTGTTAAAAAGAAAGTCATTTATGCTTGTCCAATGGCTAACTCACGTTTTAAATCTAGTTTAATTCCGATCACTTAAAAATATATCGGAATTAAAAGTTTTTCTTGGCAGTGTTAATACTATTGTCCATTTTTTTTAACAAATCAACTAAATGTTCAAAACTTTTAAAGCAAATAGCCAACCCACGAAAGCCTGGGTTATCGGAAACTCGCTGGTATAATCATTCACGAATAATTAACGCCATTTTAAACTGTAGATTAGATACAATTCTAACTTTTATTAGAATATTAGACAACCCTAGTGAATGGGACACTGACTCGCTTTCTATTGCCGAGAGCTTGTTAATTATATTAGAGACACTAGATTTTTGTTTTTTTATTAATAGTCTTTCTGAAATTTTTGTTAAGACTGTCTTTCTTTATAATTGGTTCAAAATTAGCAAACGGATGTTGAATTTGCAAAAAGAGAAATCGAAAGTTTTGGAAAGCATAAGCGATTTCAAAACACGTTAGAAATAAAAGACAATATTATATCCCAAATAAATACAAGATATAAAACTTTCACGAATTTATTTTTTTAGATTTACTTAGTAAATTATAATATGATAATTTCGAAGTTTCCAATCAAAATTAAAAAATATCTGCTTTAATAAATTTTCGCCCTGGGCTTTTTGATTTTACAGCTTTAAAAAATTAACTTAAAGCTTTGTATAAAATTTCTTCTCTTCGACAACTTGACGGTTTAGCATTTCATAACCTTTTAGAAAATGAAATATTGCGTGATACATTCCCTCAAATTTTTAACTTAACAATAAATTTATTTAAGATATTGTATTTGCATCCGCCAAAAAGTTTTCTTGCGAAACCGCTTTTATTATGCATTAAGCTCATTGTTACATTTAACTTAAATGACTTAAGGTATAACAAATTGGGTTTAAATTGCTGAACCTTATGGTTTCATACTAACTTATGCATTGAACGAAATAATTTCAAGTAAAGTTCCGAAATTTAATTTTTGGTGACTAACTTTCTTCGACCTACTTTTTGAAATTATTTACGCCTCGCCACTGATACATACCCACCTACATATATATTTCACTTTCACTATTTATGTACATATTTACATACATATGTTCCTTCTATGTATGTATGTACATACAATATAACTTTACCTTCCTAATAATTAAAAATAAATCCATTTAAATATACATTTGTAGGTAGGTACCATTCAACAATTTATTATTCTATTTGAACCTGCATATGCTATACCTACCTACGAACAGCGTCAATGTTTAGCAACATTAAAGTTGTTTGCTACAAGAGCAAGTTCGTACGATCCAGTCCTGATTTTAATCTGTCCAAGTACATTTTTATCTTAATGTCAATTCTTATTCCTTCGGTAAACCACCGTCTTCGATGGTTTAGCGAAAGACTAAGTTTTTAAATATGAAATATCAGAAATTCTGTTGTATTATTGCACACACCATATGGAATAAGTCCTAAGCGTTTAATAAGACTTCCTTATTCATTCCTGTTTTTTTTAATATAGGTACTGCATTTTAATAATATGTTTTTTTTTAAGTTTTTCTTATTTTAAAGTTTTAATACCTACCTATACTTAACAACCTTAAATATGTTAAAAAAACATAAAATAATTTAACATAACAGGAAAGCACTTATAGTAGATAATAGCTATAACATGATACGTGACCTAGTTTCCTTCAAAAATTAATTTTAATTAGAAAAAAAACTTATTAAAATTTTGATATGCAGAATTAGTTTAGCTACCTAGATCTTCTCAGATATAAAATTTGAGATAAATCCAATGTATACCGTTACCGAAAAACGCACAAAATCGTTGGAGCCGTTTTCGAGAAAAATAAGCTTTTCCTTAATGGTTGTATGGCAGGTACCTTTATTTTTAGGTCTAAAAATAAAATTTCAATTTCCCCTCTGAGGAATGCCAAACAAATACCCACGTACCAAATTTGAAGGTAATCGCTCAAGCCGTTTAGGCTGCAGCTCGTTATACATACAGACAGACATTTTTTGTCGAGGTTTCTCTATGATGGTAATGTCATGTTTGATTGTTAGAATTTTTGTCTTGTTTTTTACGAATGCATAACTTGCCTAGTACCTACCTATAATCGTAAGTAAGAATAGTTAGGTGTGTATGTAAGTACATTTGTCTTATACATTATAAATGTTAATTTACCTACCTACGATTGTTTTAAGCGCGACTGAGCCGCTTTTGGTAAAGTACCTGCCATATATCAGAAGAAATCAACTCTAAAAGGCTAAATAAAATAATACCTAGGTACTTAAAATTTGTTAGAATAATTTCTTCTTTTCACCAAATCCAAATCATAAAAAACTAAAATCCAAACATGTAGGTACACATCCAAACTACCCCAACAATTCAGTACCTAACTTATAATACGTATGTATCATTGTAGGTACGTATTCACGTATGAAGAATCAATAAGCGATGGAAGTAACAATATTACTTACTTTGCTACATTAAGGCAAAACGAAAAATAAAATCCATTCATAAATTCATTGTATTTATATTCCTCTTTGCCTTATCCTCATATAAAATAGTAAACTACAAATGTGATGTCAAAAAAATATACCACATTTGGTTTTCTCGCTTTTATTCAGTATTGCTATAAGAACAGAAATGAAACTACCTCATCTCTTCTTTTCCCTCTTTTATTTCTCTGCCCCGCTCTCAAACAATTGCCAGCAAAGGCAAATTTGTCGACACAAGAGCCATCTGAACAGCCGCGCTAATAAACAGATTTTCATGTTCCATAGTAGTACTATGTAGATATAAATACAATGGGCAGCACTGCCTCGATGGTCATGACATGAGTTCGTGAGTTTTTTTTAGAGAAAGTGGAAAAAAATATAAACCAGAAATTCGCGATCATTATCATCATTTAACACAACAACAAAAGTTTCTTTTTTTATCAAAATGTTTTCTTTGTTTAGAAATTGTATTGGGCTGAAAGATTTCAATTATTAACCTTAAGATATTTGGCGACTGGTGGGTATTTCTTCGACTTTATTCAAAACAAAATTTAAAAATGCCAATATTTCTTTTAGCGCATTATACCTATTCAATACGTAAAGCTGTCGAATGAAAGTGCAAAACCTACGCAGCAGAATTAACAAAATGAATTGCTAAGACCGACATCAGACCAAACTTAAAGCAATCATTTATTGATAAGGTTTACTTTCGCATCACGATTTTATCAAGACTACATTTTAATTATTATTAGCCAAACGTATTTTTTTTTTTTAATTGAATGTTTATATTATTGAATAATCGTTGAATTAAATTAATAAAATGACGTTTAGGGGTATAATATAAATATACAATGTTTCTGTTTCCTTAAAAACATATTACCTCTTTTACAGAAAACTGACACTTTCATGTTATTTTATGCATATTAAATGAGGAAAAAAAGAAGTAGGTATTACACGGGCTTTACGTAGTGATTTTATAATTGAACATTCATGGCATGTTTCATCATATAAAATTCATATGCGAATTAACGAGTTACATTAACACACTGAATTAATGCATGAGCATTCATGCAATTTTTCACCTGCTGAATAAGCGACTCTAAGTCAACTAGTGATTTCACAGCTAACCGTTCATACCATTTTTCATCACATATAATTTGCTTATGAATATACTAGTAACCCCTACTTCGTGGTTTGACTGTTAAATATTCACTCCGAAAATAACTTGGTGAACGCCTATGACAGTCCCATGTTTAGTTCATCGATGTTTTCATACCGAATTCATGTTGTGTAGCTTCCACTCATTGATGAAAAAGTTGGTGATTCATGCATGAATTTTTTGAAATTTCCTACTGGGATATTAAGATGGGAAACTTTCGTACGTTACATCCTCCAACACCTATTTGTTTACATAGTTGTATTTGTAAACTTTCTATCCATGAATAGATGTGAAATCGAACAGCAAACATGAGGTGTACACCAGATGTAAAAATATCAGTGTTAACCTGCAGATGTAAAGCTTGCAGGCAACGAAAATAGCTGCCGAAATTTCCAATGTTGGTATGGCTGTGATTACTATTATACAAAGATGAAACAAATATTTAGTTTGTCCGCGCTAATCTCACAAAGTATTCATCCGATATACTTGAAACCAATTTTATAATTTTTCTTTTTCCTTAAAGAATGTTGTTGGGTATTTTTTTATTTGTTAAGATTATTAAATAAAAAAAAAATTGCCGAAGTTGACCAACATAATTCATAATGTGGCCTTACTTGCAATATTTGAGTCAACGGCAATAGCAATAAAAATATTGGGTGTTTCTATTTTTATAATTTAAGTTCACTCATTTTTAATTAATATTGTATTCCTTATTTTATAGGCACATTTTTGTATTTGTTTTCGTTTTTCGTAAATTGTTTCACGCACGGTACTTTTTTAAAATAACGGGAATGCAATCAAATTGACGGAAGGCCGTGCTCTGCTCTGAACGAAAAAAGAAAAACGCCTATTAAGGGTAATGACAATATGTGAGGCAATTTATTGCTTTAAATATTGCATGTGGAGTCCTTTGGTCAATTATACTCTTACATCTGCTTAATATTTGACAAAAATGAGATTTTTTGTATAAAGTCAATAGTTTTATACAAATTTTATGCCATATCATTTCTTACTTGTACCTACTTATAAGCTACATGTACAAATTGTAATTGTAAATTGTAAGTTAATCGAATTCTCGTATTTTTCAATCTATGAATCCGATTCAATCGCAATGATTATGAGTTGCTGCTTTGTTCTTTTATCAATATCGTTCCACGGTTCTGCGTTTGTGTGCATTTTCTTTTGTTTATTTGCTTCTGGATTTCTGTTAACTCAATTGCCTGCCCATAGATTAGAGTGGGAAGCAGAAGTATTAATTTATCAAATTTAATCAGTTTTTGGGAAGTATAGGGCCTAATAATTATGTACCACAGTTTTCGTATTCGAACAACAAAATAACAAATATAGGACAAATGGATAAAATTAGCAATTTTTGAATGGCCAACAAATGGCCTAAAATAGGCATTCCTTCTATTGCCGAGAGACCTGTATGATCAATGGATATCATCCACAATCTAAAAATTTTGCTGCATAATTTGAGATCATATAATACAATTTTTCAAATGACATCTCTCGGCGGAAGTCGATCTTAGGTAAAGTGTTTACCCTCGTGATCAACTTTATGTCGCCCTTTCAAGAGTGGACTCAAAAAATAATTAGTATTCACTTTGTCCAAATAATAAAACTACTCATAATGTATTCTCTGAAGCTTTGAAATTAAAAAAATAATGAAAATTAACATATTCTGTACATGTCCGTATATATTTTAGAAAACTGTTTCAGTGAGAGAACATACAATTCTTTATTTGGTTACGGAAAGCATGTAAGTATGTAAGCATATAAATTTCTTGTTAGGTACAGTATTTTACGGATATAAGAAATTCTCATATAAGAAAAACTCTCCTATAAGAAACCCAAAGAGAAACACCGTGCCTTTTTCTTTTTATTTCTTTCGAAATTAATCGTTTATAAGAAACTGGCATATACGATAGCCTTTCTTACACACCAAAACCAATTCTTAGATAAGAAAAGTACGCTTATAAGAAATTTACTTCATCAGACAAACCTGTGCCAAAACCTTTTGAATATGCATTTTTGTGTTAAGACCTTCATTGCAAGTTCCACTTTCCAAAGCGATGACAGCCGCGAATGTTCTGACCACAGATGGGCCCACAAAAGATGTGAAATGTCTCCATATATTGGGTTTGCCGACAAGCATTAAAGTTATAAAACTGATATTTTTGTGTGGGATTAAACTGATATTTTTGCATTTGTGTGTTGTTTCACTACTCGACATATTGTTGTTAGATTTCAGATCTATTCTTGGGAAAAAGTCAAATTTAAACTGACATCTGACATTTACGCTTGACTTCTTTTTGCTGGTTTTGTTTCGACGATAAATCTTTAAAGATTTACTATCTGTAATACAAAATAGTTCCTGTACATTGCTTTGTAGATATGTATCAACTTCAATTGTAAATGCTCACAATATTTGGCTTAATTTTATTTATTTTCAGAAGAAGCCTTTGTTACATTAAAGCTTTTTATCTTAAAAAAATTTATTAGATTGAAATTTTTATATGAGCTCACGGTTATAATGCATATAAAGTTTGTACGGCATACTTCAATTTCATGAAATTTTTTAGGTAGGTAGACTTAAAAAACATTTTCATGTGCCCATAATTCTTAAAAGAAATCTTCTTTATTATATCCTTGCTTCTTATATAAGAAATATTTTCTTTCTCATATGAAAATTCCGATATAAGAAAGAAATTTCTTGGATTTTCTGAGTTTCTTATATCCGCGGAGTACTGTATATTGTAAATTATACCTGGGAATAAGTATATATCCAGAAGCATCCAAATTCCGCGCCAGACGTTGACTGATCCAATAAAGCTCATCATATAATATGTATCTGCTAAAAAGAGTTTTAACCTTCCACTGGAATTTCCACATAACCAACGATAAAATGGTTGCAAGACAAACGTTATGCCAACTGTTCCATACCCTATAACCTATCAAATGAATCGAAATCACAAATTAGTAAATAATAAAAAGGATTAATAATCATATGAGAAAGTAAAAGTTAAAAATTTATAAAGTACAACAAAACCCAGCTTCTGTTCGGGTTCTTTTACGACTCTCAGAATCCCGTCTTGTGCAATAGTGTTGGTATATAATATATTTCATCCAGTTTTTGTATGATTACATACTTGCTTTTCAAACACTTTTTCGTATAATTTAATGACTTTGAATGCTCAACAACAACTTGAGTGTGCTAACACCAAGTTTTTTCTCAATTATTTTTGGCTGGAATTAAAGCTATTTCACGACTTGCAAGGGTCGATCATTAGATTACTTTGCTCTAGTGGTGCTGGTCTACTTTTTTATTTTAATTGAAAACTTCTTGTGCCTTCATCGTGTATTGAACCATGACCTGCCGCTTAGCAGCCAACGCACCTCGAATCACGCCACCGAGCCCACGTGATGCGAAGTGCGTTGGCTACTAACAGGCTGGTCATTGGCTATAATTCCAGCCAAAAATAATTGAGAAAAAACTTGTTGGTAGCACACTCAAGTTGTTGTTGGGCTTTCAAAGTCATTATATAATTTATTTCTTTTCTATAAAATATTTTTCATTATTCATTATTCATTATTCATTATTCATTATTCATTATTCATTATTCATTATTCATTATTCATTATTCATTATTCATTATTCATTATTCATTATTCATTATTCATTATTCATTATTCATTATTCATTATTCATTATTCATTATTCATTATTCATTATTCATTATTCATTATTCATTATTCATTATTCATTATTCATTATTCATTATTCATTATTCATTATTCATTATTCATTATTCATTATTCATTATTCATTATTCATTATTCATTATTCATTATTCATTATTCATTATTCATTATTCATTATTCATTATTCATTATTCATTATTCATTATTCATTATTCATTATTCATTATTCATTATTCATTATTCATTATTCATTATTCATTATTCATTATTCATTATTCATTATTCATTATTCATTATTCATTATTCATTATTCATTATTCATTATTCATTATTCATTATTCATTATTCATTATTCATTATTCATTATTCATTATTCATTATTCATTATTCATTATTCATTATTCATTATTCATTATTCATTATTCATTATTCATTATTCATTATTCATTATTCATTATTCATTATTCATTATTCATTATTCATTATTCATTATTCATTATTCATTATTCATTATTCATTATTCATTATTCATTATTCATTATTCATTATTCATTATTCATTATTCATTATTCATTATTCATTATTCATTATTCATTATTCATTATTCATTATTCATTATTCATTATTCATTATTCATTATTCATTATTCATTATTCATTATTCATTATTCATTATTCATTATTCATTATTCATTATTCATTATTCATTATTCATTATTCATTATTCATTATTCATTATTCATTATTCATTATTCATTATTCATTATTCATTATTCATTATTCATTATTCATTATTCATTATTCATTATTCATTATTCATTATTCATTATTCATTATTCATTATTCATTATTCATTATTCATTATTCATTATTCATTATTCATTATTCATTATTCATTATTCATTATTCATTATTCATTATTCATTATTCATTATTCATTATTCATTATTCATTATTCATTATTCATTATTCATTATTCATTATTCATTATTCATTATTCATTATTCATTATTCATTATTCATTATTCATTATTCATTATTCATTATTCATTATTCATTATTCATTATTCATTATTCATTATTCATTATTCATTATTCATTATTCATTATTCATTATTCATTATTCATTATTCATTATTCATTATTCATTATTCATTATTCATTATTCATTATTCATTATTCATTATTCATTATTCATTATTCATTATTCATTATTCATTATTCATTATTCATTATTCATTATTCATTATTCATTATTCATTATTCATTATTCATTATTCATTATTCATTATTCATTATTCATTATTCATTATTCATTATTCATTATTCATTATTCATTATTCATTATTCATTATTCATTATTCATTATTCATTATTCATTATTCATTATTCATTATTCATTATTCATTATTCATTATTCATTATTCATTATTCATTATTCATTATTCATTATTCATTATTCATTATTCATTATTCATTATTCATTATTCATTATTCATTATTCATTATTCATTATTCATTATTCATTATTCATTATTCATTATTCATTATTCATTATTCATTATTCATTATTCATTATTCATTATTCATTATTCATTATTCATTATTCATTATTCATTATTCATTATTCATTATTCATTATTCATTATTCATTATTCATTATTCATTATTCATTATTCATTATTCATTATTCATTATTCATTATTCATTATTCATTATTCATTATTCATTATTCATTATTCATTATTCATTATTCATTATTCATTATTCATTATTCATTATTCATTATTCATTATTCATTATTCATTATTCATTATTCATTATTCATTATTCATTATTCATTATTCATTATTCATTATTCATTATTCATTATTCATTATTCATTATTCATTATTCATTATTCATTATTCATTATTCATTATTCATTATTCATTATTCATTATTCATTATTCATTATTCATTATTCATTATTCATTATTCATTATTCATTATTCATTATTCATTATTCATTATTCATTATTCATTATTCATTATTCATTATTCATTATTCATTATTCATTATTCATTATTCATTATTCATTATTCATTATTCATTATTCATTATTCATTATTCATTATTCATTATTCATTATTCATTATTCATTATTCATTATTCATTATTCATTATTCATTATTCATTATTCATTATTCATTATTCATTATTCATTATTCATTATTCATTATTCATTATTCATTATTCATTATTCATTATTCATTATTCATTATTCATTATTCATTATTCATTATTCATTATTCATTATTCATTATTCATTATTCATTATTCATTATTCATTATTCATTATTCATTATTCATTATTCATTATTCATTATTCATTATTCATTATTCATTATTCATTATTCATTATTCATTATTCATTATTCATTATTCATTATTCATTATTCATTATTCATTATTCATTATTCATTATTCATTATTCATTATTCATTATTCATTATTCATTATTCATTATTCATTATTCATTATTCATTATTCATTATTCATTATTCATTATTCATTATTCATTATTCATTATTCATTATTCATTATTCATTATTCATTATTCATTATTCATTATTCATTATTCATTATTCATTATTCATTATTCATTATTCATTATTCATTATTCATTATTCATTATTCATTATTCATTATTCATTATTCATTATTCATTATTCATTATTCATTATTCATTATTCATTATTCATTATTCATTATTCATTATTCATTATTCATTATTCATTATTCATTATTCATTATTCATTATTCATTATTCATTATTCATTATTCATTATTCATTATTCATTATTCATTATTCATTATTCATTATTCATTATTCATTATTCATTATTCATTATTCATTATTCATTATTCATTATTCATTATTCATTATTCATTATTCATTATTCATTATTCATTATTCATTATTCATTATTCATTATTCATTATTCATTATTCATTATTCATTATTCATTATTCATTATTCATTATTCATTTCATTATTCATTATTCATTATTCATTATTCATATTCATTATTCATTATTCATTATTCATTATTCATTATTCATTATTCATTATTCATTATTCATTATTCATTATTCATTATTCATTATTCATTATTCATTATTCATTATTCATTATTCATTATTCATTATTCATTATTCATTATTCATTATTCATTATTCATTATTCATTATTCATTATTCATTATTCATTATTCATTATTCATTATTCATTATTCATTATTCATTATTCATTATTCATTATTCATTTATTCATTATTCATTATTCATTATTCATTATTCATTATTCATTATTCATTATTCATTATTCATTATTCATTATTCATTATTCATTATTCATTATTCATTATTCATTATTCATTATTCATTATTCATTATTCATTATTCATTATTCATTATTCATTATTCATTATTCATTATTCATTATTCATTATTCATTATTCATTATTCATTATTCATTATTCATTATTCATTATTCATTATTCATTATTCATTATTCATTATTCATTATTCATTATTCATTATTCATTATTCATTATTCATTATTCATTATTCATTATTCATTATTCTTATTCATTATTCATTATTCATTATTCATTATTCATTATTCATTATTCATTATTCATTATTCATTATTCATTATTCATTATTCATTATATTATTCATTATTCATTATTCATTATTCATTATTCATTATTCATTATTCATTATTCATATTCATTATTCATTATTCATTATTCATTATTCATTATTCATTATTCATTATTCATTATTATTATTCATTATTCATTATTCATTATTCATTATTCATTATTCATTATTCATTATTCATTATTCATTATTCATTATTCATTATTCATTATTCATTATTATTATTCATTATTCATTATTCATTATTCATTATTCATTATTCATTATTCATTATTCATTATTCATTATTCATTATTCATTATTCATTATTCATTATTCATTATTCATTATTCATTATTCATTATTCATTATTCATTATTCATTATTCATTATTCATTATTCATTATTCATTATTCATTATTCATTATTCATTATTCATTATTCATTATTCTTATTCATTATTCATTATTCATTATTCATTATTCATTATTCATTATTCATTATTCATTATTCATTATTCATTATTCATTTTCATTATTCATTATTCATTATTCATTATTCATTATTCATTATTCATTATTCATTATTCATTATTCATTATTCATTATTCATTATTCATTATTCATTATTCATTATTCATTATTCATTATTCATTATTCATTATTATTCATTATTCATTATTCATTATTCATTATTCATTATTCATTATTCATTATTCATTATTCATTATTCATTATTCATTATTCATTATTCATTATTCATTATTCATTATTCATTATTCATTATTCATATTCATTATTCATTATTCATTATTCATTATTCATTATTCATTATTCATTATTCATTATTCATTATTCATTATTCATTATTCATTATTCATTATTCATTATTCATTATTCATTATTCATTATTCATTATTCATTATTCATTATTCATTATTCATTATTCATTATTCATTATTCATTATTCATTATTCATTATTCATTATTCATTATTCATTATTCATTATTCATTATTCATTATTCATTATTCATTATTCATTATTCATTATTCATTATTCATTATTCATTATTCATTATTCATTATTCATTATTCATTATTCATTATTCATTATTCATTATTCATTATTCATTATTCATTATTCATTATTCATTATTCATTTCATTATTCATTATTCATTATTCATTATTCATTATTCATTATTCATTATTCATTATTCATTATTCATTATTCATTATTCATTATTCATTATTCATTATTCATTATTCATTATTCATTATTCATTATTCATTATTCATTATTCATTATTCATTATTCATTATTCATTATTCATTATTCATTATTCATTATTCATTATTCATTATTCATTATTCATTATTCATTATTCATTATTCATTATTCATTATTCATTATTCATTATTCATTATTCATTATTCATTATTCATTATTCATTATTCATTATTCATTATTCATTATTCATTATTCATTATTCATTATTCATTATTCATTATTCATTATTCATTATTCATTATTCATTATTCATTATTCATTATTCATTATTCATTATTCATTATTCATTATTCATTATTCATTATTCATTATTCATTATTCATTATTCATTATTCATTATTCATTATTCATTATTCATTATTCATTATTCATTATTCATTATTCATTATTCATCATT
>OU343160.1:197601544-197611544 GCA_910595825.1 Philhelius pedissequus | reverse complement strand
TGTCAGTCTGTCAGTCTGTCAGTCTGTCAGTCTGTCAGTCTGTCAGTCTGTCAGTCTGTCAGTCTGTCAGTCTGTCAGTCTGTCAGTCTGTCAGTCTGTCAGTCTGTCAGTCTGTCAGTCTGTCAGTCTGTCAGTCTGTCAGTCTGTCAGTCTGTCAGTCTGTCAGTCTGTCAGTCTGTCAGTCTGTCAGTCTGTCAGTCTGTCAGTCTGTCAGTATGTCAGTCTGTCAGTCTGTCAGTCTGTCAGTCTGTCAGTCTGTCAGTCTGTCAGTCTGTCAGTCTGTCAGTCTGTCAGTCTGTCAGTCTGTCAGTCTGTCAGTCTGTCAGTCTGTCAGTCTGTCAGTCTGTCAGTCTGTCAGTCTGTCAGTCTGTCAGTCTGTCAGTCTGTCAGTCTGTCAGTCTGTCAGTCTGTCAGTCTGTCAGTCTGTCAGTCTGTCAGTCTGTCAGTCTGTCAGTCTGTCAGTCTGTCAGTCTGTCAGTCTGTCAGTTGTCAGTCTGTCAGTCTGTCAGTCTGTCAGTCTGTCAGTCTGTCAGTCTGTCAGTCTGTCAGTCTGTCAGTCTGTCAGTCTGTCAGTCTGTCAGTCTGTCAGTCTGTCAGTCTGTCAGTCTGTCAGTCTGTCAGTCTGTCAGTCTGTCAGTCTGTCAGTCTGTCAGTCTGTCAGTCTGTCAGTCTGTCAGTCTGTCAGTCTGTCAGTCTGTCAGTCTGTCAGTCTGTCAGTCTGTCAGTCTGTCAGTCTGTCAGTCTGTCAGTCTGTCAGTCTGTCAGTCTGTCAGTCTGTCAGTCTGTCAGTCTGTCAGTCTGTCAGTCTGTCAGTCTGTCAGTCTGTCTGTCAGTCTGTCAGTCTGTCAGTCTGTCAGTCTGTCAGTCTGTCAGTCTGTCAGTCTGTCAGTCTGTCAGTCTGTCAGTCTGTCAGTCTGTCAGTCTGTCAGTCTGTCAGTCTGTCAGTCTGTCAGTCTGTCAGTCTGTCAGTCTGTCAGTCTGTCAGTCTGTCAGTCTGTCAGTCTGTCAGTCTGTCAGTCTGTCAGTCTGTCAGTCTGTCAGTCTCTCAGTCTGTCAGTCTGTCAGTCTGTCAGTCTGTCAGTCTGTCAGTCTGTCAGTCTGTCAGTCTGTCAGTCTGTCAGTCTGTCAGTCTGTCAGTCTGTCAGTCTGTCAGTCTGTCAGTCTGTCAGTCTGTCAGTCTGACAGTCTGTCAGTCTGTCAGTCTGTCAGTCTGTCAGTCTGTCAGTCTGTCAGTCTGTCAGTCTGTCAGTCTGTCAGTCTGTCAGTCTGTCAGTCTGTCAGTCTGTCAGTCTGTCAGTCTGTCAGTCTGTCAGTCTGTCAGTCTGTCAGTCTGTCAGTCTGTCAGTCTGTCAGTCTGTCAGTCTGTCAGTCTGTCAGTCTGTCAGTCTGTCAGTCTGTCAGTCTGTCAGTCTGTCAGTCTGTCAGTCTGTCAGTCTGTCAGTCTGTCAGTCTGTCAGTCTGTCAGTCTGTCAGTCTGTCAGTCTGTCAGTCTGTCAATCTGTCAGTCTGTCAGTCTGTCCGTCTGTCCGTCTGTCAGTCTGTCAGTCTGTCAGTCTGTCAGTCTGTCAGTCTGTCAGTCTGTCAGTCTCTCAGTCTGTCAGTCTGTCAGTCTGTCAGTCTGTCAGTCTGTCAGTCTGTCAGTCTGTCAGTCTGTCAGTCTGTCAGTCTGTCAGTCTGTCAGTCTGTCAGTCTGTCAGTCTGTCAGTCTGTCAGTCTGTCAGTCTGTCAGTCTGTCAGTCTGTCAGTCTGTCAGTCTGTCAGTCTGTCAGTCTGTCAGTCTGTCAGTCTGTCAGTCTGTCAGTCTGTCAGTCTGTCAGTCTGTCAGTCTGTCAGTCTGTCAGTCTGTCAGTCTGTCAGTCTGTCAGTCTGTCAGTCTGTCAGCTGTCAGTCTGTCAGTCTGTCAGTCTGTCAGTCTGTCAGTCTGTCAGTCTGTCAGTCTGTCAGTCTGTCAGTCTGTCAGTCTGTCAGTCTGTCAGTCTGTCTGTCAGTCTGTCAGTCTGTCAGTCTGTCAGTCTGTCAGTCTGTCAGTCTGTCAGTCTGTCAGTCTGTCAGTCTGTCAGTCTGTCAGTCTGTCAGTCTGTCAGTCTGTCAGTCTGTCAGTCTGTCAGTCTGTCAGTCTGTCAGTCTGTCAGTCTGTCAGTCTGTCAGTCTGTCAGTCTGTCAGTCTGTCAGTCTGTCAGTCTGTCAGTCTGTCAGTCTGTCAGTCTGTCAGTCTGTCAGTCTGTCAGTCTGTCAGTCTGTCAGTCTGTCAGTCTGTCAGTCTGTCAGTCTGTCAGTCTGTCAGTCTGTCAGTCTGTCAGTCTGTCAGTCTGTCAGTCTGTCAGTCTGTCAGTCTGTCAGTCTGTCAGTCTGTCAGTCTGTCAGTCTGTCAGTCTGTCAGTCTGTCAGTCTGTCAGTCTGTCAGTCTGTCAGTCTGTCAGTCTGTCAGTCTGTCAGTCTGTCAGTCTGTCAGTCTGTCAGTCTGTCAGTCTGTCAGTCTGTCAGTCTGTCAGTCTGTCAGTCTGTCAGTCTGTCAGTCTGTCAGTCTGTCAGTCTGTCAGTCTGTCAGTCTGTCAGTCTGTCAGTCTGTCAGTCTGTCAGTCTGTCAGTCTGTCAGTCTGTCAGTCTGTCAGTCTGTCAGTCTGTCAGTCTGTCAGTCTGTCAGTCTGTCAGTCTGTCAGTCTGTCAGTCTGTCAGTCTGTCAGTCTGTGTCAGTCTGTCAGTCTGTCAGTCTGTCAGTCTGTCAGTCTGTCAGTCTGTCAGTCTGTCAGTCTGTCAGTCTGTCAGTCTGTCAGTCTGTCAGTCTGTCAGTCTGTCAGTCTGTCAGTCTGTCAGTCTGTCAGTCTGTCAGTCTGTCAGTCTGTCAGTCTGTCAGTCTGTCAGTCTGTCAGTCTGTCAGTCTGTCAGTCTGTCAGTCTGTCAGTCTGTCAGTCTGTCAGTCTGTCAGTCTGTCAGTCTGTCAGTCTGTCAGTCTGTCAGTCTGTCAGTCTGTCAGTCTGTCAGTCTGTCAGTCTGTCAGTCTGTCAGTCTGTCAGTCTGTCAGTCTGTCAGTCTGTCAGTCTGTCAGTCTGTCAGTCTGTCAGTCTGTCAGTCTGTCAGTCTGTCAGTCTGTCAGTCTGTCAGTCTGTCAGTCTGTCAGTCTGTCAGTCTGTCAGTCTGTCAGTCTGTCAGTCTGTCAGTCTGTCAGTCTGTCAGTCTGTCAGTCTGTCAGTCTGTCAGTCTGTCAGTCTGTCAGTCTGTCAGTCTGTCAGTCTGTCAGTCTGTCAGTCTGTCAGTCTGTCAGTCTGTCAGTCTGTCAGTCTGTCAGTCTGTCAGTCGTCAGTCTGTCAGTCTGTCAGTCTGTCAGTCTGTCAGTCTGTCAGTCTGTCAGTCTGTCAGTCTGTCAGTCTGTCAGTCTGTCAGTCTGTCAGTCTGTCAGTCTGTCAGTCTGTCAGTCTGTCAGTCTGTCAGTCTGTCAGTCTGTCACTCTGCAGTCTGTCAGTCTGTCAGTCTGTCAGTCTGTCAGTCTGTCAGTCTGTCAGTCTGTCAGTCTGTCAGTCTGTCAGTCTGTCAGTCTGTCAGTCTGTCAGTCTGTCAGTCTGTCAGTCTGTCAGTCTGTCAGTCTGTCAGTCTGTCAGTCTGTCAGTCTGTCAGTCTGTCAGTCTGTCAGTCTGTCAGTCTGTCAGTCTGTCAGTCTGTCAGTCTGTCAGTCTGTCAGTCTGTCAGTCTGTCAGTCTGTCAGTCTGTCAGTCTGTCAGTCTGTCAGTCTGTCAGTCTGTCAGTCTGTCAGTCTGTCAGTCTGTCAGTCTGTCAGTCTGTCAGTCTGTCAGTCTGTCAGTCTGTCAGTCTGTCAGTCTGTCAGTCTGTCAGTCTGTCAGTCTGTCAGTCTGTCAGTCTGTCAGTCTGTCAGTCTGTCAGTCTGTCAGTCTGTCAGTCTGTCAGTCTGTCAGTCTGTCAGTCTGTCAGTCTGTCAGTCTGTCAGTCTGTCAGTCTGTCAGTCTGTCAGTCTGTCAGTCTGTCAGTCTGTCAGTCTGTCAGTCTGTCAGTCTGTCAGTCTGTCAGTCTGTCAGTCTGTCAGTCTGTCAGTCTGTCAGTCTGTCAGTCTGTCAGTCTGTCAGTCTGTCAGTCTGTCAGTCTGTCAGTCTGTCAGTCTGTCAGTCTGTCAGTCTGTCAGTCTGTCAGTCTGTCAGTCTGTCAGTCTGTCAGTCTGTCAGTCTGTCAGTCTGTCAGTCTGTCAGTCTGTCAGTCTGTCAGTCTGTCAGTCTGTCAGTCTGTCAGTCTGTCAGTCTGTCAGTCTGTCAGTCTGTCAGTCTGTCAGTCTGTCAGTCTGTCAGTCTGTCAGTCTGTCAGTCTGTCAGTCTGTCAGTCTGTCAGTCTGTCAGTCTGTCAGTCTGTCAGTCTGTCAGTCTGTCAGTCTGTCAGTCTGTCAGTCTGTCAGTCTGTCAGTCTGTCAGTCTGTCAGTCTGTCAGTCTGTCAGTCTGTCAGTCTGTCAGTCTGTCAGTCTGTCAGTCTGTCAGTCTGTCAGTCTGTCAGTCTGTCAGTCTGTCAGTCTGTCAGTCTGTCAGTCTGTCAGTCTGTCAGTCTGTCAGTCTGTCAGTCTGTCAGTCTGTCAGTCTGTCAGTCTGTCAGTCTGTCAGTCTGTCAGTCTGTCAGTCTGTCAGTCTGTCAGTCTGTCAGTCTGTCAGTCTGTCAGTCTGTCAGTCTGTCAGTCTGTCAGTCTGTCAGTCTGTCAGTCTGTCAGTCTGTCAGTCTGTCAGTCTGTCAGTCTGTCAGTCTGTCAGTCTGTCAGTCTGTCAGTCTGTCAGTCTGTCAGTCTGTCAGTCTGTCAGTCTGTCAGTCTGTCAGTCTGTCAGTCTGTCAGTCTGTCAGTCTGTCAGTCTGTCAGTCTGTCAGTCTGTCAGTCTGTCAGTCTGTCAGTCTGTCAGTCTGTCAGTCTGTCAGTCTGTCAGTCTTCAGTCTGTCAGTCTGTCAGTCTGTCAGTCTGTCAGTCTGTCAGTCTGTCAGTCTGTCAGTCTGTCAGTCTGTCAGTCTGTCAGTCTGTCAGTCTGTCAGTCTGTCAGTCTGTCAGTCTGTCAGTCTGTCAGTCTGTCAGTCTGTCAGTCTGTCAGTCTGTCAGTCTGTCAGTCTGTCAGTCTGTCAGTCTGTCAGTCTGTCAGTCTGTCAGTCTGTCAGTCTGTCAGTCTGTCAGTCTGTCAGTCTGTCAGTCTGTCAGTCTGTCAGTCTGTCAGTCTGTCAGTCTGTCAGTCTGTCAGTCTGTCAGTCTGTCAGTCTGTCAGTCTGTCAGTCTGTCAGTCTGTCAGTCTGTCAGTCTGTCAGTCTGTCAGTCTGTCAGTCTGTCAGTCTGTCAGTCTGTCAGTCTGTCAGTCTGTCAGTCTGTCAGTCTGTCAGTCTGTCAGTCTGTCAGTCTGTCAGTCTGTCAGTCTGTCAGTCTGTCAGTCTGTCAGTCTGTCAGTCTGTCAGTCTGTCAGTCTGTCAGTCTGTCAGTCTGTCAGTCTGTCAGTCTGTCAGTCTGTCAGTCTGTCAGTCTGTCAGTCTGTCAGTCTGTCAGTCTGTCAGTCTGTCAGTCTGTCAGTCTGTCAGTCTGTCAGTCTGTCAGTCTGTCAGTCTGTCAGTCTGTCAGTCTGTCAGTCTGTCAGTCTGTCAGTCTGTCAGTCTGTCAGTCTGTCAGTCTGTCAGTCTGTCAGTCTGTCAGTCTGTCAGTCTGTCAGTCTGTCAGTCTGTCAGTCTGTCAGTCTGTCAGTCTGTCAGTCTGTCAGTCTGTCAGTCTGTCAGTCTGTCAGTCTGTCAGTCTGTCAGTCTGTCAGTCTGTCAGTCTGTCAGTCTGTCAGTCTGTCAGTCTGTCAGTCTGTCAGTCTGTCAGTCTGTCAGTCTGTCAGTCTGTCAGTCTGTCAGTCTGTCAGTCTGTCAGTCTGTCAGTCTGTCAGTCTGTCAGTCTGTCAGTCTGTCAGTCTGTCAGTCTGTCAGTCTGTCAGTCTGTCAGTCTGTCAGTCTGTCAGTCTGTCAGTCTGTCAGTCTGTCAGTCTGTCAGTCTGTCAGTCTGTCAGTCTGTCAGTCTGTCAGTCTGTCAGTCTGTCAGTCTGTCAGTCTGTCAGTCTGTCAGTCTGTCAGTCTGTCAGTCTGTCAGTCTGTCAGTCTGTCAGTCTGTCAGTCTGTCAGTCTGTCAGTCTGTCAGTCTGTCAGTCTGTCAGTCTGTCAGTCTGTCAGTCTGTCAGTCTGTCAGTCTGTCAGTCTGTCAGTCTGTCAGTCTGTCAGTCTGTCAGTCTGTCAGTCAGTCTGTCAGTCTGTCAGTCTGTCAGTCTGTCAGTCTGTCAGTCTGTCAGTCTGTCAGTCTGTCAGTCTGTCAGTCTGTCAGTCTGTCAGTCTGTCAGTCTGTCAGTCTGTCAGTCTGTCAGTCTGTCAGTCTGTCAGTCTGTCAGTCTGTCAGTCTGTCAGTCTGTCAGTCTGTCAGTCTGTCAGTCTGTCAGTCTGTCAGGTCTGTCAGTCTGTCAGTCTGTCAGTCTGTCAGTCTGTCAGTCTGTCAGTCTGTCAGTCTGTCAGTCTGTCAGTCTGTCAGTCTGTCAGTCTGTCAGTCTGTCAGTCTGTCAGTCTGTCAGTCTGTCAGTCTGTCAGTCTGTCAGTCTGTCAGTCTGTCAGTCTGTCAGTCTGTCAGTCTGTCAGTCTGTCAGTCTGTCAGTCTGTCAGTCTGTCAGTCTGTCAGTCTGTCAGTTGTCAGTCTGTCAGTCTGTCAGTCTGTCAGTCTGTCAGTCTGTCAGTCTGTCAGTCTGTCAGTCTGTCAGTCTGTCAGTCTGTCAGTCTGTCAGTCTGTCAGTCTGTCAGTCTGTCAGTCTGTCAGTCTGTCAGTCTGTCAGTCTGTCAGTCTGTCAGTCTGTCAGTCTGTCAGTCTGTCAGTCTGTCAGTCTGTCAGTCTGTCAGTCTGTCAGTCTGTCAGTCTGTCAGTCTGTCAGTCTGTCAGTCTGTCAGTCTGTCAGTCTGTCAGTCTGTCAGTCTGTCAGTCTGTCAGTCTGTCAGTCTGTCAGTCTGTCAGTCTGTCAGTCTGTCAGTCTGTCAGTCTGTCAGTCTGTCAGTCTGTCAGTCTGTCAGTCTGTCAGTCTGTCAGTCTGTCAGTCTGTCAGTCTGTCAGTCTGTCAGTCTGTCAGTCTGTCAGTCTGTCAGTCTGTCAGTCTGTCAGTCTGTCAGTCTGTCAGTCTGTCAGTCTGTCAGTCTGTCAGTCTGTCAGTCTGTCAGTCTGTCAGTCTGTCAGTCTGTCAGTCTGTCAGTCTGTCAGTCTGTCAGTCTGTCAGTCTGTCAGTCTGTCAGTCTGTCAGTCTGTCAGTCTGTCAGTCTGTCAGTCTGTCAGTCTGTCAGTCTGTCAGTCTGTCAGTCTGTCAGTCTGTCAGTCTGTCAGTCTGTCAGTCTGTCAGTCTGTCAGTCTGTCAGTCTGTCAGTCTGTCAGTCTGTCAGTCTGTCAGTTGTCAGTCTGTCAGTCTGTCAGTCTGTCAGTCTGTCAGTCTGTCAGTCTGTCAGTCTGTCAGTCTGTCAGTCTGTCAGTCTGTCAGTCTGTCAGTCTGTCAGTCTGTCAGTCTGTCAGTCTGTCAGTCTGTCAGTCTGTCAGTCTGTCAGTCTGTCAGTCTGTCAGTCTGTCAGTCTGTCAGTCTGTCAGTCTGTCAGTCTGTCAGTCTGTCAGTCTGTCAGTCTGTCAGTCTGTCAGTCTGTCAGTCTGTCAGTCTGTCAGTCTGTCAGTCTGTCAGTCTGTCAGTCTGTCAGTCTGTCAGTCTGTCAGTCTGTCAGTCTGTCAGTCTGTCAGTCTGTCAGTCTGTCAGTCTGTCAGTCTGTCAGTCTGTCAGTCTGTCAGTCTGTCAGTCTGTCAGTCTGTCAGTCTGTCAGTCTGTCAGTCTGTCAGTCTGTCAGTCTGTCAGTCTGTCAGTCTGTCAGTCTGTCAGTCTGTCAGTCTGTCAGTCTGTCAGTCTGTCAGTCTGTCAGTCTGTCAGTCTGTCAGTCTGTCAGTCTGTCAGTCTGTCAGTCTGTCAGTCTGTCAGTCTGTCAGTCTGTCAGTCTGTCAGTCTGTCAGTCTGTCAGTCTGTCAGTCTGTCAGTCTGTCAGTCTGTCAGTCTGTCAGTCTGTCAGTCTGTCAGTCTGTCAGTCTGTCAGTCTGTCAGTCTGTCAGTCTGTCAGTCTGTCAGTCTGTCAGTCTGTCAGTCTGTCAGTCTGTCAGTCTGTCAGTCTGTCAGTCTGTCAGTCTGTCAGTCTGTCAGTCTGTCAGTCTGTCAGTCTGTCAGTCTGTCAGTCTGTCAGTCTGTCAGTCTGTCAGTCTGTCAGTCTGTCAGTCTGTCAGTCTGTCAGTCTGTCAGTCTGTCAGTCTGTCAGTCTGTCAGTCTGTCAGTCTGTCAGTCTGTCAGTCTGTCAGTCTGTCAGTCTGTCAGTCTGTCAGTCTGTCAGTCTGTCAGTCTGTCAGTCTGTCAGTCTGTCAGTCTGTCAGTCTGTCAGTCTGTCAGTCTGTCAGTCTGTCAGTCTGTCAGTCTGTCAGTCTGTCAGTCTGTCAGTCTGTCAGTCTGTCAGTCTGTCAGTCTGTCAGTCTGTCAGTCTGTCAGTCTGTCAGTCTGTCAGTCTGTCAGTCTGTCAGTCTGTCAGTCTGTCAGTCTGTCAGTCTGTCAGTCTGTCAGTCTGTCAGTCTGTCAGTCTGTCAGTCTGTCAGTCTGCCAGTCTGCCAGTCTGCCAGTCTGCAGTCTGTCAGTCTGTCAGTCTGTCAGTCTGTCAGTCTGTCAGTCTGTCAGTCTGTCAGTCTGTCAGTCTGTCAGTCTGTCAGTCTGTCAGTCTGTCAGTCTGTCAGTCTGTCAGTCTGTCAGTCTGTCAGTCTGTCAGTCTGTCAGTCTGTCAGTCTGTCAGTCTGTCAGTCTGTCAGTCTGTCAGTCTGTCAGTCTGTCAGTCTGTCAGTCTGTCAGTCTGTCAGTCTGTCAGTCTGTCAGTCTGTCAGTCTGCCAGTCTGTCAGTCTGTCAGTCTGTCAGTCTGTCAGTCTGTCAGTCTGTCAGTCTGTCAGTCTGTCAGTCTGTTAGTTTGTCAGTCTGTCAGTCTGTCAGTCTGTCAGTCTGTCAGTCTGTCAGTCTGTCAGTCTGTCAGTCTGTCAGTCTGTCAGTCTGTCAGTCTGTCAGTCTGTCGGCCTGTCAGTCTGTCAGTATGTCAGTCTGTCAGTCTGTCAGTCTGTCAGTCTGTCAGTCTGTCAGTCTGTCAGTCTGTCAGTCTGTCAGTCTGTCAGTCTGTCAGTCTGTCAGTCTGTCAGTCTGTCAGTCTGTCAGTCTGTCAGTCTGTCAGTCTGTCAGTCTGTCAGTCTGTCAGTCTGTCAGTCTGTCAGTCTGTCAGTCTGTCAGTCTGTCAGTCTGTCAGTCTGTCAGTCTGTCAGTCTGTCAGTCTGTCAGTCTGTCAGTCTGTCAGTCTGTCAGTCTGTCAGTCTGTCAGTCTGTCAGTCTGTCAGTCTGTCAGTCTGTCAGTCTGTCAGTCTGTCAGTCTGTCAGTTTGTCAGTCTGTCAGTCTGTCAGTCTGTCAGTCTGTCAGTCTGTCAGTCTGTCGGCCTGTCAGTCTGTCAGTCTGTCAGTCTGTCAGTCTGTCAGTCTGTCAGTCTGTCAGTCTGTCAGTCTGTCAGTCTGTCGGCCTGTCAGTCTGTCAGTATGTCAGTCTGTCAGTCTGTCAGTCTGTCAGTCTGTCAGTCTGTCAGTCTGTCAGTCTGTCAGTCTGTCAGTCTGTCAGTCTGTCAGTCTGTCAGTCTGTCAGTCTGTCAGTCTGTCAGTATGTCAGTATGTCAGTCTGCCAGTCTGCCAGTCTGCCAGTCTGCCTCAGTCTGTCAGTCTGTCAGTCTGTCAGTCTGTCAGTCTGTCAGTCTGTCAGTCTGTCAGTCTGTCAGTCTGTCAGTCTGTCAGTCTGTCAGTCTGTCAGTCTGTCAGTCTGTCAGTCTGTCAGTCTGTCAGTCTGTCAGTCTGTCAGTCTGTCAGTCTGTCAGTCTGTCAGTCTGTCAGTCTGTCAGTCTGTCAGTCTGTCAGTCTGTCAGTCTGTCAGTCTGTCAGTCTGTCAGT